>JANJGK010002012.1:150000-151255 GCA_039081455.1 Macrobrachium rosenbergii | reverse complement strand
ATTAAAACTGGAGTTTTGAAAATATGCAACAGTATATATATATATATATATATATATATATATATATATATATATATATATATATATATATATATATATATTTCCAAGGGGTGAACGCAGTATGTTCCACTAGCTATGAATGCCAAACGGAGAGGGAGACAACAAAAATTTCAAAAAGAAGATAATGAAACGATTGGAAATGAAATATAAAATGTAGGCCAAGGCCAAGCGCTGGGATTATTGGGGTCATTCAGCGCTGAAAATGATGTTGAAACAATTGTTAGGTGAGGGTTGGGGAAAGTACGATGGAAGAAAGAGAATAGGAAAGGAGGCGCCGTAAAAGGAATGAAAGGGGTTGCAGCAGCAGCTAGGGGCCATAGAAGGGACGCTGCAAAGAACCTCAAGTAACGCTTACAGTGCACCTCACGACACTGCTCCCACTCCGGAGTAATTAAATGATAAGAAACGATCCACTTTCAATAGAGACGAGCATGAGACGCCATCATCATTCATGTCTGGGCAAGAATCAAAAATAATTGATAAACGAGAGAGAGAGAGAGAGAGAGAGAGAGAGAGAGAGAGAGAGAGAGAGAGAGAGAGAGAGAGAACTGATACCCAATAAAAATTATTATTAAAAAAATATATACATAAGAAACTAACAGACAGATGACATACGGTAAGACACACGTGCAGTATGCAGCAAAATTAGTGCGGTTTTTTATTTTTGCACTGGACAAGCGTTTTTCTCAAGTTGCCACTTAGTATTAAATCTTATATTTTACTTGTAAACGTGTGTGTATGAAGAAAGGTTGGTCACTTGTAATATAGAACCTTATCACTGAAATATATTTGAACGTGAAAAACAAAAACATTTCATGCTACAATAATGTTAGCAAGAATCGCTCGTGAGGCTCACCGTGACTCCCTCCCTCCCTTCTCCCGTGAGTCGTGGAACCATCAGTCTGGATACTACGGTACAGTGAAACTGTGAAAGCGAAGAGGACGTCCAGATGGACTGAAAAAGAAAAGTTAAGCAGAGCAAAGACTAATGGTAACAACTGATGCATTTGGGATAGGAATTCAAAGTTATTACTGCTTTTCGCTTTTGCAGTTTTGTTTATAAAGCAAATGTTAGTCAGGATCATGATTTCGTTACTTGCAATAAATGATGACAAGTCATAGCTTAGGCTATAGCCAAGGCCACATAGGCCTAGTCTCCCGAGAGTTTTCATCAGTTTGAAGAAAAAAAAATAAA
>JANJGK010002012.1:105000-145000 GCA_039081455.1 Macrobrachium rosenbergii | reverse complement strand
TATATTTTCAGGGTAAACAAATTCATATTCTGCACTGAAAAACCAAAATTTAACTAAACTGGGTATTCTGACTTCATTTTCCCATACTACAACAAAGAAACAAACGACCTCGCAAACAAAATGGCGGTTGCCATGTGATAAAAGATGAAGAAAATTTAACAGTCCTTCCCAGTGCTCTACAACTCGCTCAAAAACCTGGACTGTCAAAATCTGCAAAATTGTATTATCCCTATTAATTAAAGGGCATTAGGGTGTACCCTCGTACAACTTTCCTCCAACATTTCCAGATCATTTATCTTTCGCCTACCCATATGCAAGAACACTACTAATTATATATATATATATATATATATATATATATATATATATATATATATATATACATATATATATATATACATATATATATATATACATATATATATATATATATATATATATATATATATATATATATATATATATATATATATATATATATATATATATATATATATATATTGCTACAATAATTAAAACGACCTCTGAAAAGTGCTGCAGGCTAATTAATAAGTTAATATGACATCCAAGGTTTCTATAACCTGAAAATGGGGAAGTTATATCAAAATGGCAAATGAGAGTAAGGAAGCAACCTAAATTCACTATCAATCTTTACTTCTGAAAGTTTGTCTTGAAAACGAACTTACCGGGAAACAAAATGAAAGGAAATTTTCTATAGGAAATAGGCCACAGTTTCGTTCCTGTCCATGTCTCTCTCTCTCTCTCTCTCTCTCCCTCCACCCCCCTCTTTCTCTCTCTCTCTCTCTCTCTCAAATGAACAGGAAAATAAATTCCATTGATGGGAAAAGCATGTCGCAGTTATTTCTCGCTGTAAAAGCCTAAAAGATCTTCAATTTCAACTTCAGTATATCAGATATTTCTTTGCTGCAGAATTTAAAAAACATTACTGTCAAATGTCACGGAAGAGTAACTTTCTCCGTCCCTTACTCCTTCCCTATCGGTAACTAATTCTAATGCAATGACCAAAATACTGACAACTTACAAAATAAAATTTTAAATGACATCAATGTGTATGTGTATATATATGTATATATATATGTGTGTGTGTGTGTGTGTGTGTGTGTGTGTACAGTAAACACGCATATATGTGTGTGTGTATATATATATATATATATATATATATATATATATATATATATATATATATATATATATACATTGTTTCAGACTAGAGAAGCATGAGGTGTGTGTAGTGTAGTGTGGGAGAAAAGGGAAATGGTTAGGAGGCAGACCTCTTAACAAGAAGAGGGAAAATAGATATCCTTTTCCAAACTGTCGTGAGAAGTTATTCATCCTCATAAAGAACTTGTAAGCACATCTGCATGCAACCTTGTTTGAGAGCATTTCATTACTTATAATAAAGCTAAAACTCTGTGTCTGTTTGCAACTGCAGGAAGACAATGCAGTGGTAATTTTTCTGTCCCCCTTGCCCTTGCTGTATTTTATTCAACCGGATAAAAAATTGAATACTGGTAGATTTATTGCAAGAGAATGATCAAAACGAAAAGAAAAAGAATTATATATCCCGAGGTCACAAAAAGATTTCAATTTGTCAAGAGAGACATTTCTGTGATTAGAAGCGCTCAAGAGAAAGCCAACTTTCGTCATGACTACTGATGCAAAGATGACGAGCTAAAGAACACCAACTTGACAATTTATCAACAGCAATTGCACAATATCTCATATGGCGTACCAGTTGCCTCGTCGAGGTCATCCACTTTACAGGTGCATGAAAACTAACTGTAATATTAGCATGTTCCAGAGAAATGAGGCAATTGATGCTGCATTCATCACTCTTCGATGTTTGAGCAACGCAGCTGTATGGAACTACAATGGATAATATCAAAAGTTTCCTTTGTGGGTTGCAGCATTGAAAAGGATGAAAAACAAAATATCACGTCTGAGAGAGAGAGAGAGAGAGAGAGAGAGAGAGAGAGAGAGAGAGAGAGAGAGAGAGAGAGAGAGAGAGAGAGAGAGAGGAAAAGTAAATCAGTATACTACAGAAAATAAATAATTTTAAATCAGGTGTTGAAACTTGATCCTCCTGTACACCTTAAAAAGAAATATAGCGACTTATAAGTTCACATGATTCATTCTCACTCAAATTACACAAACAATCATACAAAGAAATAAATTTTTTTCAAAATGCGCCAATGTCTTAAATGCCCCCCCAAGGTCATACAGTAATCTTTACTGTATCAAAACAGTCTAATCAAAGGCTTGATTAAAAAACAAATTATAATTTTGTGAAAAAAAAAAACACGTAATCTTTCACTCAAATAGTGCTCATAATGTCAACCAGCTCAAAAATCTCCTCTGCTTGTCTTTATCAAATTCACAAAACCTGACAATTCATTAGAATGAATCAAAGGAAATCCGTCAATCGCTATCTATAAATTCCCCTCAGCTGAGGGTGGCACCAATGACATAATGTTTTCCCAATGCTGTTACTAGTAGATGACCCCGCCAGGTAAAGCGGCCGCATACATATATTAAAAACTAAAAATAAAAAAATTTTCTTGCATATAGACACCATCAGTGCATTCTTGTTAACCCTCCTGGAAGCGTTTCGCTCGCTTTTCTCTTCAGGGATGGATAGAGTGTGTGTGTTAGTGCGCCGAGGTTTGGCTGTTCAAGAGGTTACTCTCTACGCGAGGAGGTGGAGGAGGAAGAGGAGGAAGAGGAGGAGGGAAGAGCAAGAGGAGGAGGCTCACAAAGTATTCCTCAGAAAGGCGAGCGAGGCCTCCCACAACGGCCTCGTAAAAAAAAAAAAAAATAACAGGGTGGGTGGGGTTCGCTTTGATGCAAAAGAAGTTTCATTTTTATGGCCACTGGGTATTTTGAGCCAGGTTCTTATTCTCTGTGTTATTGTCTATGCAACGTTTTTCCAGGAAGTATAATTATACTTGTCCAGATGACGATGTAAACAAAGGCGATCAGAGCCTTTACAGTCTGGCTACATGTCAAGAGAACTTAACAAAGCTGCCATTCTTGCATTGAGAACTGAGCCTACGTGAATACAATAAGTTTAAAACGCATGAGAGAGAGAGAGAGAGAGAGAGAGAGAGAGAGAGAGAGAGAGAGAGAGAGAGAGAGAGAGAGAGAGAGAGAGAGAGAGAGAGAGAATATCACGCAAGTCTCCTCATTCTCAACAAGACCAAGGACCATGCCACATTGTTGAAATTGAAACGAGTCCCTTCCAAAACTACTGTATATATACTGAATATTATTAAGAATCTGTGTTCACAGGAGCTGATCTTAAAAAGAAAAAGAGAATAATTTTGCCCGGTTGAAAACTCTAAGGTCACTGGTGTGCTATCGTTGATAGTCTGTTAATCTGAAGTGAAACTTAAAGTTAATACCTTCAAGTTAAAAATAAAATGACCCTTTTCTCGTGTGATAAGTCCTCGCAGACTGTTGGAAATGCATTTGAAATCCTTAAGTTTTACGACGAATTTAACTAGTAAAGTGTTTAAAGTGAGTTTCTAACATTATGCCAAGATTCATCACGCAAAAAAGGGTCTTAATTTATCTTAATCTTCAAGGAATGTAACTGTTCTCCGTAGTCTTCATTTTCAAGTTCCTGAACTTCAGAAAGTGAATTGAAGGTCGCGGTTCAAGCCCAAAATTACAGAATTTTCCGGAATTGTGTCGAGATTTGAAAACGTTTCTAAATAAATGGTGAGGTGAAAGATACCACTCAAATAACCTGACCTACTATTAATCATACTTTGGGTGTTGTTAAAATTGTATTTCATCTCTATAATTTGCATCAAAATCCGTTACGAGATTCAACATTAACAGGTCAACACTCAGCACATATGATTGATGCAAATAGAGTATCATCATCTGCAAATGAAACAAGATTGTTTTTGCGGCCAAATCCCATCTTGTGCACTTCTATTTCAACAGCATTGGGCCAACAACGCCTACACAAAGGGACACAGGAGATGACACTGGTGCTGTCACTATAATACGATCAACAATTACTCTGCTCTATAACAAAAAAATTCAAAATTCTCAATCAATACGCATCCAAGTTTGCAAAACACTAGGAAATGTTCCCCAAATACCCATCCATCTAAGACTGAAAACATGGTCCTCATCTTTAACACATTCAAAAGCATTACTGAAGAGAAGACCAGTCATAAACTTCATAACAAGAATCTAAAGATTTTTGCACAAAACTGAAAACTGATGAAATGCATCGAGAGTAACAAGGCCCTTGCATATGCAAAACTGCAAACTTACGTAACGAACGCTTGTTAACATGATGTCAGAGCTGTTGAATTAATATAGAAAACAGAATACTTATTAAGTTAATCAGAATACCCCAAGGGTATTCTTATTAACTCGCCTAGACACGAAAGACCCTGGAAAACGTCCCCAATTCGAAAACTTCTTAAATAAAACTGATAATTAAATGATAATTGTATGCAAATGAATAAAAGAAGACCTACTTCTAAGTGTAATAGATATGAGATTAATTACAATTTTATCAGCAAGAGTGGCAATGTAATTACGGCTAATTCTTTGGCAATTCACACTGAAAAGTAGAATGAAAAGACTTACAAGAAACTGTCTGGAGTATTGCTCAAAAGTCTTCAGAAAACCTTTCAGTTCCTTTGATCTTTTCCAATGAGGTTTATTTAAACTTTTCATCCAGCGCACATCAATTAACGTAGGAAAAGAGAACCAAGTTACTTAAAAAAAAAGGGTAAAAAAGAATAAGAATGGAACAAAAGAAATATCCTCAGGTGCGTTTGCTTTCATGAAAGGAGGAGGAACGACGAATGACATAGATCTCAATTCGACATACAAGTTCGATCTTACATTTTTACTTTATAAATCATAATATTTAAAGTAACACTGCAACAGTTCAAATTCAAATGTATCGGTATTTTCATCTAGATTGGAGACTCGGGGTTATTCTTTTAAAGTGCCCTAGTACTCTGTTCTGGGATGAGACAACAGTACAGATGAACGTGAAATATCTTCGTTGTTAATGAGACGTTTCTCGTCTGCCTCAGCTGTCCTCAGGCTCGTCACAGTTAAGAGCCTGAGTGCTAGGCAGGAGAAACTCCTTCACAAAGCACACCAATAATTCATAGATGCCTTATTTCTAACCTGTGTGTGTCATTTTTCTGGAAATAGGTGAGCTGATTAAACTTCAGGAATCATTCAAAACAAAGCCTTGTGGTCAAAAAAGTTCATAAAACTAAACAAAAAAAATAGACAGAGGAAAGTCAGCCTAGCACTAGGTCAGTGTGTTCAAGATATACAGTAAAACGGATTAAGTTACAATTCTAGACAGACCTTGCACTGGCTGAAGGAAAACAAAAATGATCATATATATAAAGCAACAGTGACTAATCTAAGCAAATTCTTGTGAAATAGCAGTTGTTCTGATCACGTGAATGAAAGAAGAAGAGACAAGGCTGTACAGTAGGTGTTAAATATCGCCTGACCACAACACTCGAGTAAAGGTCATTCAAAAATATATAGAAATAATAATCAAACGATACGAAATAACAGCCACATTATTTTCAGAAGAAGTCTGTGAGAGAAAAGTATATCCTCCAATCCATCACTAGCCCGCAAAGTGAAAGGTCATGAGAAACGTTATTTCAACTTGAAGCAAAACAGCTTTAAAATCCAGTCTCCATGACCAGTCATTTTTTTAGCATTGATATAAAAATGTACTTTGACGCCGTTAAATGAGACTAAGTTGCAATAATGGTTCGTATCGTATTTGGGCCTTAGTGGGGGAAAATTATCTACAATAAAAATTTACATAAGAAACTAAACTGTTACTTCTGATGTTAGTAAAATCTCCCAAAGTTTAAACAATCGACAATAAGTATTGCTAACTATATCAACATTACAGATTAAATATAATAGCTGTCTTAGACCGCAGTGCACTATCTGTTTCCATTTATTAGGACACACTGAATTAAGGACAATATGAACCACGCAGTCATCACATCATTACGAGACAAATATTCTCTCTCTCTCTCTCTTATTCATACATGAAATAGGCACCTCTGCATCCAGTATTCTTTCTCTGCTTCCTAATCCAACTTCTGTTTTTATTTTCCCGGGGAAGCCGAGAAGCGCCATCATCCGTACATCTGGCACCATTTCCCTAAACCACTCTTCTCACTTGAATTCCCAAATTGGGCCAACGTAGCCTTTGCCCTAACAGCCCCCCACCCTCCCCACCTTAATTCCCCCCTACTCCCACCCCCACCAACACACTCCTCCTCCTTCCTCGCATATTAACATTCATATTCTCCTACTGATTTGTATCACTTTTCTTTTTAATTGTTTAAACCTATTTTTCTTAGTATATTTATATTTTGTTAAAGATACAGTTATTTTTCACTTTTATGTCCTCATTCTTAAGCAAAAGCCAAAACCACCAATCATTTATCGCTTCCTTTTCGATTACTTAAATCATAACCCTGGCCCGAGATAAATGTAGCTATCGAGTTTCCTTGTCATAATTCTTATAATTATAACACTTGAATGGATCATAATTAGCACTATTCTTAGAGACTGAAGTGACGGTACTAAAGTACATTCACATCACCCGTGCATTTGGTGCCTAGCGCCGTCCCTTACGACGCTCCTGATTGGCTAGTGGTCAGCCAATCACAGCGCTGGAAAATGGCCAGTCGGCAGTCTCTCTCAAAGCTCCAGACAGAATATTTACGCTCCGACACCTGAAGAACATGTCTTTCAAAAGTTATAACTTTCATTACACCTCAGTTTTACCCAAAGAATAGTAGTGTTTCCCAATTTCATTACTAAACATGTCAAGCCAATGGCTGAAGGATTATAATGATATATGAATTATTTACTTCAATAAACTTAATGGTAAGATATTTGGTAGTGAAATAAACAAGAAATTTTTAAAGATACAATGTATTCTTTCATTCCTTACATGGCATCGCAGTGCATTCATCATTTATCGTCTTGTCTCATAAAATTTCGTAGCTTAAATGTCATGGATGGCAATGCTACCTAAAAAGTATGGGTAGGGCTATCAATCAATATGAAAATAACAAGCAAGCGATTAAGAATATTAAAATTTGTGGGGATGCATGCAGACTATAGCCTATCCCGGGCAACCAGCCAGCTCTTTCTTTACACATTCCTTACTTCTAGAGGAATCTCTTGCTTTCGCTTGTTGTTATTTGGGGCCACACTTGAATGACGCTTGTATGTCAGATCTTGCATTCTAGTTCAATAAACGATCCTAGGATTATGTAATGACTCGTCCATGGCCATCTGCAATCAGCTACACTACTAATATTGTGAGCCTCCTCGCCCCCCTACAAAAATAGTTACATACACATACCATACTTTTCTATGTATCTACGTAGTCTATAATTACTCATTTCAATTGTTTTCCGTATCGCGGCCCCTGATAGGGCGCTACCGTAGGCCTATTGTCAAGTGCAGCTGGTCGCACCCGTGTAGTGAAGTTACCTCTTTATTCGGAGGGCCATAGACGAGTCATTACATAATCCTAGGCTCGTTTATTGAACTAGAATGCAAGATCTGACATACAAGCGTCATTCAAGTGTGGCCCCAAATAACAACAAGCGAAAGCAAGAGATTCCTCTAGAAGTAAGGAATGTGTAAAGAAAGAGCTGGCTGGTTGCCCGGGATAGGCTATAGTCTGCATGCATCCCCGCACATTTTAATATTCTTAATCGCTTACTTGTTATTTTCACATTGATTGATAGCCCTACCTATACTTTTTAGGTAGCATTGCCATCCATGACATTTAAGCTACGAAATTTTATGAGACACAAGACGATAATTTAATGATGAATGCACTGCGATGCCATGTAAGGAATGAAAGAATACATTTTATCTTTAAAAATTTCTTATTTCACTACCAAATATCTTACCATTAAGTTTATTGAAGTAAATAATTCATATATCATTATAATACTTCAACCACGGGCTTGACATGTTTAGTGATGAAACTGGGAAACACTACTATTCTTTGGGTAAAACTGAGGTTTAATGAAAGTTATAACTTTTGAAAGACGTGTTCCTCAGGTCTCGAAGCGACGTTCACTCTCCTGAGCTTTGAGAGAGACAGCAGTGCACTGGCCATTTTCCAGCGCTGTGATTGGCTGACCACTAGCCAATCAGGAACGTCGTAAGGGGCAGCGCTAGGCAGCGTTGCCAACGTTTCTTCGTCCTAGACTCTCTGGAAGAAGGATGAGGTCCTACAGGAACAGACTTCCTGGAAATAGGATACGCTATATTTGAAATAATCCTTTCAAGTATTCTCTATACTGTGGTCATGGTTTTGTTTTCATCAAGGCCCTGATTTGTTTTATACCTGAAGAATTTGACTTTCATCGTATTTTTGCCCAAGCGTCGATACGATTTACTAAAATACCTGTCATGCTCATATTTCGTGCTCACTTTACTTTTTGTAAATAATGATGATTTTTCTCATATTGCTGATAACCTAACGTTTATTAATTTGATTACTCTTTATTTTCTCATTTAAAATCCACACAGGCCTATAGTACATTCACATCAACCGTGCATTTGGTGCCTAGCGCCTGTGTTGCCAGATCTACAGAAATTTCTGTATTTCTACTGGATTTTCCACAAATCTACAGAAATACAGAATTTTTTTCATTTTCATTATAAATCTACTGGATTTTGTTGCACATGACTCAGAAATTCTCAAGAAATTGCCCTGATAAAGCAGTAATCTTTAAATTCTAATATCTGTCCATCAAAAAAAAAAAAAAAGTTTAAATCGAATATGAATGATACCAATGTATTTGGTGTTGCGGGGACGATTCGATTGCATTACTCGATGCCTCTAAGCGGACATGTGCCATACCGACTCATACGTGTTCAATTCACACACTGGATGGACTCCTCGGGAACGTTTCTGTTTCTCTCACCAGTGCAGTGACCAGAGTCTCTAAGTCGTTACACATTATAAATCTGTGCTTGCTACGAAACTTTATCTGGAGTTCATTTCACAATAGATTTTGTAATCGAGGTTGGTTTCCTAAGAATATTAACATTTCTTAGTAGTTCATTCTGATATGGATAAAATTGATTACTATTTATTAGATCGAAAACTGTAAATAGGATATCTTGCTTACTTGCTCAGGATCAAGGCTGGCCCGGTAGTACGGTACGGTTAGGAATGTTTTTCTGTACTTCCTATTTGGCTGAAATACTGTACCATTATACCGTACCGTACCCTCACTTATCTTTCCGTACCATTCAGTACATTAAATATACCGTACCGTAATTTCGTACTTTTATCGTTCCATATATATTAGCAAGATCCTCTCTTAATGAACATTTTAATAGTAACCGGCGTGAATTAGCGAAGCAACACTTTAGAAAGGACGATAGATTATCATTTAATATATATGTAAATATATTACGTAGACTTAAAAACTAAACAACTATAGTTTAGGGCTATAGTTTAAAGAATATACAGTTGTCAAAAGATAAATACTATTACTACTACTACTACTACTACTACAACTACAACTACAACTACAACTACAACTACAACTACAACTACTACTACTACTACTACTACTACTACTACTACTACTAATAATAATAATAATAGAAATGATAATAATTCAAATAGTTACTCAATATAGTAATGTATAATAACCATGTATTATTGCTCCTACTACTACTACTACTACTACTACTACTACTACTACTACTACTAATTTTTCCGTACTCGAATTGCACCGTACCGTAATTTAGTAAAATTATCGTACCATACCTTTCCGCACTATAATGCCAGCCTTGCTCAGAATACATTCACCAGGTGTTTTTTTTTTTTTTTTTTTTTTGTCACTGTCTGGACAAGAAAACATGGTTGATTCATTTAGTTTATTATATGGTGCTTTTTTAATGACTATAAACTAATGTTATGACTTTTTACACAAGTAATTACACAAGGGCTTGTGTCCTTACTCTTTACAGGGGTGACTTGCATTTGTCTTAACATGGCCTCAAAGAATGATGACCCTGGTGAAGGCACTAGTAAACAATCTGGGCAACCCTCTCAAAAGAAAAGGAGATATTTGCAGAAATACACCAAGTCTTGGGAATCAGAACAAGAATTTCATGGATGGCTTAAAGAAAGTTCAAAGGGGTCACTGTTTGCTTATTGTTCTGCATGTAACGTTCATCTCACATTAGGTGGAGGTAAAGTTGACTTGAAAAAGCATGCTGTTGGGAAAAAACACGTTCAGAATTGTTCAATGTTAGCTAAGCAGCCATCTGTTCTTAGTATGCCTTCAGTGTCAGGTAAGAAGAAATTAGATGATGCTGTCAAGGAAAGTGAAATCAAACTTGCCACTTTTATTTGTGAGCATGATTTGCCAATTAGAGTTATCGAACACATGCCAGATCTCATCAAAGCTTTATGTCCTGATTCAGATATTGCTAAACATTTCAGTGTGGTCGCACAAAATTAACTTCTATTGTGAGAAATGTAACAGAACACAGTTTTCAGCTTCTGGTTGAGCACTTACGAAGTTCGAAATTTTCACTCATTGTTGACGAAAGCACAGACAAGGGTTGTATAAAGCATCTTTGCATGATTGCTAGGACATTTATGAATGATGAGGTAAAAGATTGCTTTCTTGGCCCAATTCCCTTGCAAAATGCCACAGCAGTTTCACTGTATAACTCTATTGTGAAATTCTTTAATGATCATGAAATTCCATACAAATCTAACATGATTGGCTTTGCATCTGATGGTGCCAATGTAATGCTAGGGACACAAAACTCATTATCTGTCATGCTCAAAAAGGATATTCCAGGACTGTTTATCATGCGATGCATATGCCATTCTTTTGCACTTTGTGCATCCTATGCATGTTTAAAATTGCCTAGAGGGGTGGAGGACCTCGCACGTGATGAGTGGATGTCACTGCTAAGCTCAGAGCTACTGACTAGTTCTAGTGATGAAATGGCAGTTACATTCTGGATCAAAGTAAGAGATGCAAAGTCTGGGAATGGAGACCCCCATTTTCCTCTTTTATCGAAGTTCATGTTAAACTTGTTGTGTCTCCCACACTCTAGTGCAACGGTTGAAAGAGCATTTTCGGCCGTGAATAGGCTTAAAACTAAATAAAGGAATAGGTTAGCCACAGAAACCACCAGTGGAGTGTTGCACACGAAAAGATTTCTAAGTAATAGCAGCTGCAAGTGTTATAATCCACAAATAGATAAGTCATTGCTAGATAAATTCAATAGCAGCATGTATAAGAAGGGCATTATTAAGGATACTGAGGATAGTGATGAGGATTAGTATGATAATTTCCAAGTTCCAACAACATATCTCCCAGTCTAGTGTAGTAATTATGAGTACAATAAGTGAACTAATATTTTTGTTTTACTAATAACTTGCTAAGTATCTATATCATTAATTATGGCATATAATTTTGTTTTCATTATTGTCGTTCTTTCTAGGCCTAGAATATTTTGCATTGTCGCATTATTCATTTCTAAAATTACGGTAAAGTGTGTCTACATATAAAAGGACTAACATTTATATTATTTATGCAAATTTATGCATCAAATCATAATTCTCCAAAGTTAGGCTAAAGCATGTCTGTAAAAGGATCAAATTTATGCTATTTTTTTTTTTAGTTATGCATCAGTAACTTCGAATATTTGTATTAGAAAACAAATAAAGTAAATATGAATAATCTACAGAAATTTCATTCAATCTACAGAAAAAAATGAACAAAATCTACAGAAATTTTGCCAAGGGCATCTGGCAACACTGCTTCCATACTCCCCGTTGGTTATAAAGTCATTGGTGTGTGTGTGTGTGCGTATGTTTCCAACTGGTCTTTTATTTGTAACTAGTTTTTTTTTTTTTTTCAGTTCCAGCTATATTTAAAGTGAATTTCGCACCTTGATTATGACTCTATATCAAATGATTCAACTGTCGACCAGATTACTCGATAAAGCAAGAAAATGTTGTCATGGAAAATGTCTGAATATTTCCATTTAATTTGAAAATTGAAATTCGAAAAGAACCAACAACTTAAATCATTCGGAATTTCATAAATGGCGTATAACTTCAAAGCAATTCTAAGAATACAAAGCTGTCTGTGTGAATTCACTCTCATTTTATATTCTGGCAAAAACATGCTCACAAAAAACAGTCGTTTCACTGTAGAGCCAACAGCTCTTTACTTCCTCACTAGGCTTACGATTCCTTCAACCAACCAGAAGTTATTTCCAGAATCACCCTCAAACTCGCAGTGAAGTTTAAAAAGATTTTGTTACGAAAATTAATAAATTTATTCAAAATCAGCCTCGTAACCAAGCCTGAAATCTCATTAGTACCATATTGAGACACTTGGATTCTCTTTGGTTCACCATTTATTTCTCCCTTCAAATAATTGCATGATAAAATTTAGTACCATATCTGTTAAATAGAAAAAATAAAGCCTTAATATTCTCAAAATAATTCCAAAAGTATCTCAAATTCGTCCCAAAAAAGTAAAAAAAAAAAAAAAACTTAAATCCTCATAACACAGATTTAGCATTAACAGAAGCTTGCAACAAACGTTAGGTGATCGTCCATGTGTCATGATGTCAAAATGTTTTATGAGAGTGAGAGAGAGAGAGAGAGAGAGAGAGAGAGAGAGAGAGAGTTAAGAGACGTAAGCCATCAGAAATTAGTCTAAACGTGCACCATCTTACGCCTATTATATACGAGAAAAAATAACTAATAACTATGTGAAATTGAAAAGAAATACTATTTTGTATTCTAAAGACTAGTTAATATTAAATATTATATACATATAAAAAGTCTGTGTAGAAAAAGAATCCTAAATTAGGGAAAAAGTAAAATAAAAAAAAAATAAAAAAAATGTATGTAAATTTATTATATTCGTGTAAATAGAAAATTATCATTGTAAAATAATGTAAATACTGTGAAACAACTGTAAAACTGCATTAATGTATTTTTCTAAAAGATAAAAAAAAAAAATAACTATTCTGGTGACACCCTCTACCCCAAATGCACAAATCAGGGCAACACATTTCTCCAACACCCCCTACCTTCCATTTAGTGGGATTCAACCCCAGTTAGGAAAGAGTTCAAGATACTCCAGGAGGTATAATATAAGTGACAGTAAAGCGTTCTACAGCAATAATCGTGTAAATTTTAAACATTTTAGAGTTTATGGCACAAATGAGATCCATGTGGATTTGATCGTGGGCCCATCAAAATACAGTATATACAACATTATTATTATTATTAGTAGAGCTGGGGATTGGCACGATACACGTACACATCGTTACTGGGGTCTAAGCGATGTCAGGCAGGGCAGCCGATCGGGGCTACGGCCTACCCCAACGCCAATAAGCGATGTCAGGCAGGGCAGCCGATCGGGGCTACGGCCTACCCCAACGCCAATAAGCGATGTCAGGCAGGGCAGCCGATCGGGGCTACGGCCTACCCCAACGCCAATAAGCGATGTCAGGCAGGGCAGCCGATCGGGGCTACGGCCTACCCCAACGCCAAATCAAAGTCCTTCGTAAAGAAGGCATCGTGCTTACCCCATATAGAAAATGGGAAAAAAAGCACGTTAAAACGAAGAAGAAGAAGTAGTAGTACTACTAGTAGTAGTAGTAGCAGCAGCAGTAGATAGTAGTAGTAGTAGTAGCCTAGCCACAAACTCTCGCCAGTGCAGTGGCTAAAGACACTTTCGAAAGCCAAGTTAAGGGGAAAGACCCTTGTCACCCAAAAGTGAGCTTTTATATAGAGAAGTAATAGTAAATGAATACGAAACTAAACCTGTTTACCGCCCTCCAACCGAAACTGGCAAGCACGAAGTGTGAAGGGCTGTTTACGGAATAAACATGGCGTCTGACAGAAATGTACTGAGCTACTATAATCATCCTGCTAAACATCGGTTGGTTAAAAAGTCCCGAGGTCCAAAGCAGGCCTATTATACCCTTTGATAAGTCAAGCTAAAGGGCAGTGATGTCGTAAGGAAACGTAATCTAACTTCACCAACCAACAGGTTAACTAATCATGTCTCGAAAACATAGGCCTTGGCTTGGCTTAGCCTAGGAACGTCGTCAAGCAGAAAACCAATGGATTAATCAACACCTGCAATGAATGGATGTCTATGCACATTTAATATAATTCAAAATTTAATATCTAAGCACAATAATACAACTGAATTAAACCAACAAACCAAGGGGTCAATCAATCCTGTCTGTCTCTGAAACCTCGGCATGCCTTAGCCAAAGATGCGTCATGAACATAAAAACCAATGGGCACACCGTACTCGCATTATTCAATAACGACAAGTAAATGGCTGCCTATCATATATTACAAATTCAAAGCCTCAAACGTAATGTTTAAATACGAAAATCCAACCGAATTAACCTACAAACCAAAAGGTCGACCAATCTTGCCTCGTACACATAGGCCTAGGCTGCTTTGGCTTTGCCGAGTATAAGTCCGTCTTTAAACCATAGGGCAAACCATTCTCTTACTCAATAACGACAGGAAATGGCTGCCTATATTTGTATTTTACAATATAAATAACAGAACTTAACGTTTTTAGCACGAAAATGGGGCTGAATGAGTTGACGTACTGTACAGTAGAGCCTTACCTTGTCGCCGTAGGACCAAACACCGGTTTCACTTAGGCCATGATGGCGTCATCTTAAAGTAGTCGATATTTTTTAAATTTTATCTTATAACACAGATCAGTAACAGCTTTCGAATATTCTAAAATCTGTTACCGCCATGAATGACGCTTCGAAGTTCCGTATTTACACACGAAATGGGCAGGACGACCGGACGTAAACCAACACACACTCACAGTCCATAGACACTAGTATGGGGAGAAAGTTGACACATCGTACATTTGGCACGTCATCTACTTCCACCCTCCGTTTAGCAAAAGTCAGTCGTTTGATTTTTACGTTGTTTCATCTTATATTATAAAAAATACAACTATTATTCATATTATTTACATAATTCATCGACATAACTGTCTCTTTGCAGTTTTATAAGTATAAATAAATAAATAAAAAATGTCTTAGCAAAAATCTATTTCTGAAATTACTCACTGCTGAACAGACTCAGTTAAAAAAATGCATTAAGATTTTAAACACTGTTGATTCAGACGATTTAAGGTGAATATTACATGGAAAAATAGAAAAAGGAAGTTTGTCATTGGTAGTAAATCTTACATGAAATGAAACAAATGCATTTGTTACCGAATCATTCATTAAGAATTTACATACGCCTATAAAGACCTCATCCATTACAACATTATGTAGAGTTCAACGTCAAGCACTGATACACAAAGTTCCTTGCGCGCATAAACAAAGAACAAATCAGTGGGCGTACTGAGACAGGAACTTAAATAGGATACGTTAGAAAGCAGCTGTGACGCATTCACTTCCTCTGGGACAGAGCCCACGAAATCCTCCCTCGGGGTCTTTCCTCCGCAGACAAAATAGCGGAAGACGATGTTATGGGCCTTCGGCGGCCATTGAGGGCCACCACGAGGAGGCCTTAGGAGAACCAGGAGGCCAAGGAAGGAAGGAAGGAAGGAAGAAAACAGGGAAACAGGAGGTGGTCGTGGAGGAGGAGGAGGAGGAGGAGATTCGGAAGTACTGTAACGCAGCTTTCACATAATACACGAAATATGAGTAAGTCTTCACACATGGAGGCACTTTGGGAAGGAGCTATTAGGTGTAAGGAACTTATTTAAAATTACTTTAAGTTTGTTGTCACTGAGATGAAGGGAAGAGGGGAGGGGAGGGGAGGGGAGGAGACAGAAACGACTGGGCCACTTTCAGTGGCCAATGGCCGCCACTCATAATGGCCACTGTTTTCTAAAGGCTTGACTCCGCAGACAGACCCTAGACCTAGTGGTCGTTGTAGCTAATGTTGAAAATTTCAGTCAGCGACCGCAAGTAGCATGGGCTGGATGATAGTATGAAGCACTGGTTAGGACTTCCACTGAGTCGACGGCTTGTATTCAACATGTTGGTGATATGTGTGTGTAAGTAAGTTCTAGACAAGTTCATGGTATGTTTTACTGTGGTGTTGAAGTACAGTACTCTGAGTCTATGTAAATTTGTTTAAGCTGTCAGTCCATCTTTTCCAGGACCCACCTCTTCTTTTCCAAGATAAAACCCTCATTTCCAGGACCCACCCTTCCTTTTCCAGGACGTACATTATTTTTCCAGGACCTACCCCTCCTTTTCCAGGACCAACCCTTCATTTTCCAGATCCCATCCCTCTTTTTCCAGGGACCACTCTTCCTTTTCTAGGATCCATACCTCCTTTTCCAGGACACACCTCTCACTTCCAGGAACAACTCCTGCTTTTCCAGGACCCACCCCTCCTATTCCGGACCTACCCCTCCTCCTCCTGGACCAACCCCTTCTTTTCCAGGACCCACCTCTATTTTTCCAGGACAAACCCTTCATTTCCCAGGGCCAACCCCTCTTTTTCCAGGAACTACTCCTCCTTTTCCAGGACCCACCTTCCCCCAGCCCTCAGAAAACTCGCTTCCTCGGGTAATTCATGACTGTTGTCTCCCTATATATTGTGGCGTTTTCGTTCCACTTGGAGGCTGAAACCGTCCCTTCCACATGGCTGCTAAATCAGATGGAGCTCCTCGTGGGTGCCTCGTTGCTGTCAGCAATAAAACCCGACCCCTCATCTGAAACTGCTGACAGCATGTCCACCGCCTTCCATGTTGGTTTTATAAAAACTCCCCCTCTCTTCTCTTCTCCCGCCCTCCTACCTCCCCCCTCCCCAACCCCCCTTCGTCTTGAAGCAGAAATATTGGGGAATTTGACGGGACACCTTGCTTTGTAGGATGCTGGATCGCTGGAGAGGCCGTCTTTGGCCTAAATATGAAAATATTGAACTATTTAATGTTTTCTCGATTATAGTCATGGCAATTTCTGTCGGATATATAGATGAAAGTTTCAGTGGCAATTGTGTTCAAGATTTATTTATTTATTTATTCATAATTTTTGTTTTCTGAGAGGCATACAAGCTTACTAAGATCACATATACAGCAGAGTTTAGGAATGAAATCTTATATTACTCTTCCTATTCTGTTTAGGAGAATTTTCTTGCATACATATATTAGCATTTGCTCCTTAATTATAGCCCAGGTATATTGCAGTTCGTCCTTCTTAGCATACCAGAATAATTACCTGTTCTCATAAGAACGAGGGATGAAATTAATATGTTGCTTAATCTCTGTTTGAAGTATTAACATGAATCAGTTTTATACAAGGAGAGAGAGAGAGAGAGAGAGAGAGGAGAGAGAGAGAGAGAGAGAGAGAGAGAGAGAGAGAGAGAGAGAGAGAGAGAGAATTACGTCAATGAATACTAAGAAGGGGAGATGATACATCCTTTTTAATCTGGTGTTACAGACTTACCTTTGCAAAAGGAGGGGAAACGCTGATTAAATCTTCACGAGACATTCGTTTTGGAATTATCTAAACACAAACAAAATGAGAGAGAGAGAGAGAGAGAGAGAGAGAGAGAGAGAGAGAGAGAGAGAGAGAGAGAGAGAGAGAGAGAGAGAGGATATGCAAACCAAATGCTACCAAGTAATGATCAAAAACCTCATTAAGCTGACAAACCGCAGGAGCTAACGATCCTCCTGATGAACAACTCCCGCCAGTGATCATGAAAAGAATCTCTTTTTCATCAAAACGAAAAAAATGAAATAAACAGAAAATAAGAAGAAAGTAGAATGTCGACTCTTGACAGAGTGAGGCCGAAGGAAATGAAGAGACAAGGAAGGCTTTCAGAATGGAGACTGACAATTGGGAAGATTGTTATGACACCCGTTACCTTGCAAGGGAGAGGAGAGGAAGTGGGGATAGGGAGAGGGGGAAGAGAGGCCCCCTCCCAAAAAAAGGTGGCCCACAAAGCAAAGAAGTGTCAAGGGAAAGAGGTTTATAAGACACTGGTTCTTACCATCTATGGAATCAGCTGTTTAAGTAAAAATGAAAATCAGCTGTTTAACCCAATAACAATCAGCTGTTTAAGTAAAAATGAAAATCAGCTGTTTAACCCAATAACAATCAGCTGTTTAAGTAAAAATGACAATCAGCTGTTTAACCAAAAATGACAATTCATATGTTTAACCAAAATTGACAATCAACTGTTTAAATAAACCTGAGAGTCAGAATCAGTTGTTTAAGTAAAAAGACAATCAGCTATTTAACCCCATATGACAATCAGCTGTTCTGTTTAAAATGACAATCAGCCATTCCTCTCTCTCTCTCTCTCTCTCTCTCTCTCTCTCTCTCTCTCTCTCTCTCTCTCTCTCTCTCTCTCTCTCTTTCTCTCTAGCCTCGTAGCCTGTAGAATGCATCTAGTTCACAACTGGAAAACCCGAGTTCGATTCCTGAACAGGACGAGGGGGAGCAGATAGACGATTTCTCTCAATATCCAGTGTGCCTCTGTTGACCTAAGATGAGAATTATGTAGCTATCTGTTAGACGACTGTCTTGAGTCGCAGCTGGGTTGGAAAGAGAAAAAGTGAGGAGGCAGATAATTAGAGATGAAGTTCACAGCTCTGTCTAAATGTGTACCTCGTCGGGAGGGCCTCGATGAGGAAGTTTGTCACATTTTGCCTTTTCTCTTTCTGGCGAACAATAACGAAAACAGGAAAGGTAAACAAAAATCTTTTGTTTATGAGGAAAAGGCAAATTTATGTCCTAATCACAGCAAGGAGGCAGAGTAATGGAACACATCATTTATATATCTGGTGAATAAACTAAAAACCTAATGGCTTGGAGACACGTTACCTTCGAATTAAATCATAAAAAAACAATTAAAGATCGTATATTATATTCCACTGGGGCAGGATGTAATGAGTATCAAAGTATCAATATATATCTAGATCTAATTACCGAGTGTTATTAATATTCAAGAAATCTGCAACTTTTATCCATCTCAAATACAGATCATGTCGCTCTTTGTATTCGGGCGCATGCGCAAACGACACCGGCGAATTCGAAGAGATTCGGGGAGATAAATCTTGCATAAATAACAAAGTGTTGTCACGGAGACAGACTCGATGAGAGCAGAGAAATAAATGATAAGGAGTCTGGAGTTTTATTTTCACTTCAAGTCGGTAACAAAAAATTTACGTTCAAAATACATTTCCCCCTTCTAGATTTTATTGACAATATTTACTGACAAAATTTATTATCAGAATTTATTGAAATAATTTACTGACAGAATTTATATACAGAATTTACTGACAGAATCTCTCCCTCCCACCAAGTGTTAAGTCTGAAGTAACTGACCTCAATAATAAGATTCTGATGAAGCGTCACTGATTTTGGCAGTTGTTGTTTCGCTGCTCTGTGTGGAAATTTGAGTTTGAATCTCTCTCTCTCTCTCTCTCTCTCTCTCTCTCTCTCTCTCTCTCTCTCTCTCTCTCTCTCTCTTCTTTTTCAGCCTTTCATAACACGTGATATGGGATCAGCTCAAGTTAGTAGGTGACACGAGACCAAAGCATTGTGAGAAGTAGTGATGATGGAAGTAACAGACACTTGAGTTATAATGGGTTTAAAAGGAAGGCCTTTAAAGAATCTCTCCATTACCAGTCTCCTCTCTCTCTCTCTCTCTCTCTCTCTCTTCTCTCTCTCTCTCTCTCTCTCTCTCTCTCTCTCTATTTTCAGTCCTTCACCTTGTCTTCTGGCGTCCTCCTATGCGGGTTTCCCCATTCAATTCCTTCCTTTGACGTCCACTTTCGGATAACTCAAGAGCCCCTCCCTTGGCGCCCCCCTCCCCATGTCCCCACTCTCTTACCCCACCATCCTCCTTTCGATATAAACCATTATTGAGATCACGTCATTTCGTCCCAAATCATTTCTATCCCGCTTTGTTTGGCTCCTGGTTCGCTAATCGCTTGATCTCAGCAGTTTGGGCCGCGAACAAGTCTGCGGGCTCTGTCAGCTGTCAGTTCGTACTGGTAGGTGTTTACTTCTGCTGTTCAACTCTACTGACTTTCCACTGAACTTCAAGAGAATGAATTTGCATAATATTCCTTCAAATATCACAGTTATATTTGTGAATGAAGGTCTATCAGCCAGGTTCAATAAAGGTGTCCTGACAAACATGTTTACAAATTAGGGTTGACTAATCTTCTTTACAAAATTCAAGGCCCTTTTCATAATAAGGTGCGCTTGTTACCTGCTTGAAAAAAAGTATGTAGAGCTCTATTCCTGACATAAACTGAACTAATTAATTTGTATTTATGTTATTTTCTTATTTTTTTTAGTGAAATGATAACATCCAAAACCAAAACAGATTCGTTTCTGCTCACCTACAGTAAGGTTTTGTTTACAGTGTGTTAGCCTCTTAAAAACCTGAAGTTCCTAAATGATAAAGGTTTCAAGGACTATTAGTAGTTTTCCACCCTGAGATGAGAGCGGGGATCCTGGGAGACCTTTCAGAACTCAAAGTGTATAGATTCATAGTTTTTAAATAATGAAGGTAAATTTATGCTTATGTAAGAACAAGTGTCATTTACACACACATACACACGCACATACACACATACGCACATTCACACACACACACACACCTACACACACACTCAAAATTCATTATCAAGTATGAATCAAACAAAGTTGGCTTCTTTGACATCGAAGGGACCCATTGCCGCTGAACATAATAATACACTATCAAGTTCCATATTGATTTTGATTCTGATTTTTGGTGACATTGTTGCTCTGAGATTCAATAGGATTCAATTTAATGGATAGTAAACATTTTTATGAAATGAGAATTTAGATACTGCTGGGTATCAGGTTGCCTTATGGGTATCCTACAAGTGTGTAGTTCCGGAAAGTTGCTTTTCACGATGAAAAGGGGTATACGGATAATTATTGCTGAGCGGGACATCTCTGGGTATACAGCACTTCCGGCCCAATATTTTGGTCTCTTTGGGATGGAAATCTCTCTGAAAATCTTGAGTTTCTGGGGCGATGCAGTAACACCCCAACTTTCATTATCAAATTAGCTACCACAAAGGACAATGCCTTGTAAGTAAGTACTATAAGGATTGTTAGGAACAATCGTTTGTCGATTGTTCCCTTAGTGGATTGTTGCCTCCTTTGTTTTTGTTTGTTTTTAATTACTGGCGAGTTGACGTCTGATGGATGGCGTCAGACTTCGTCAGTCAGGTTCGTAACAGCAACAAGTCATATTCGTAGCAGCAACGAGCCAGGTTCTGGAGGGCCGAACGACCGGTGGTCCAGGGCAGCAGCGAGTCCGTTGGGGTAGCAGCAGCAGGTATTCGTACCTGTGAGTCCGGTCCTAGCAGCAGAGCAGCGCAGAGTTTCTTAAGGACGAGATGGTTGCCGTGTCGGCTCTGTCTTGGTTGTCGTAGATGGAGGAGGACGTCAGTACGTTTCTGGGAGGGCGAGATGGTTGCCGTGTCGGCTCTGTCGCGGTCGTCAGTACTGGAGGAGGACGTCAGCACTGTGCTTGAGGACGAGATGGTTGTCGTGTCGGCTCTGTCTTAGTTGTCCTGCAGTGTTCCCGTCAAGCAGCTTGGGGCTGCTTCCACGGCTCTATGGAGTTCGTCCGCTAATACCGTTTCCTTGTGCTGCTTCATTTTGAATTTATTATTTGTTATTTATGCTGCTATTTTTGTTATACCGCCTTGGTATCATATTATTTATATTGCTTGAGGGTTCATGTTACTTAATTATTGATTATGTTGTAAGCTACATGATGTTTGTTGAACTGCCCATGCCTATGTTTTTGATACCTTTTTTTCATGTTCATTTGTGTACTGAGTCTTTATCTTATTTTTCTTTGTTTTTGATTGTTGCTGCTGTAATGAGTTTAATTCATTTGTATAATGTTCATTTTTATTCTAATTGAACCTTGACTCAACTGTACATTATGTAAATAACTTAGCTTACTGTAAATAAATCAATTTTAAGGTAAACTTTTTTGTATTTGTTCTGCTCCTCTCTCCTTTGTTTGTCACCTCTCCTCAGTCATTTCAGCCCAACTACTTGTTTCAGTAAAGAACCTGTCGATCTCGAAAAGCGAGATCATAATATTGGCGACCTTGCCAGGATTGGTTCTGTTTTGGCTGGCGAGGGTGTGACAGCATTGGGGGAGAGTATTTTGTCTGTAAAAAAAAAAAAATTTTTATTGAAAATCTTTTTTTTTCTGTTAGGTGGGGAGGTGTTAGGAACAATCGTTTGTCGATTGTTCCCTTAGTGGATTGTTGCCTCCTTTGTTTTTGTTTGTTTTTAATTACTGGCGAGTTGACGTCTGATGGATGGCGTCAGACTTCGTCAGTCAGGTTCGTAACAGCAACAAGTCATATTCGTAGCAGCAACGAGCCAGGTTCTGGAGGGCCGAACGACCGGTGGTCCAGGGCAGCAGCGAGTCCGTTGGGGTAGCAGCAGCAGGTATTCGTACCTGTGAGTCCGGTCCTAGCAGCAGAGCAGCGCAGAGTTTCTTAAGGACGAGATGGTTGCCGTGTCGGCTCTGTCTTGGTTGTCGTAGATGGAGGAGGACGTCAGTACGTTTCTGGGAGGGCGAGATGGTTGCCGTGTCGGCTCTGTCGCGGTCGTCAGTACTGGAGGAGGACGTCAGCACTGTGCTTGAGGACGAGATGGTTGTCGTGTCGGCTCTGTCTTAGTTGTCCTGCAGTGTTCCCGTCAAGCAGCTTGGGGCTGCTTCCACGGCTCTATGGAGTTCGTCCGCTAATACCGTTTCCTTGTGCTGCTTCATTTTGAATTTATTATTTGTTATTTATGCTGCTATTTTTGTTATACCGCCTTGGTATCATATTATTTATATTGCTTGAGGGTTCATGTTACTTAATTATTGATTATGTTGTAAGCTACATGATGTTTGTTGAACTGCCCATGCCTATGTTTTTGATACCTTTTTTTCATGTTCATTTGTGTACTGAGTCTTTATCTTATTTTTCTTTGTTTTTGATTGTTGCTGCTGTAATGAGTTTAATTCATTTGTATAATGTTCATTTTTATTCTAATTGAACCTTGACTCAACTGTACATTATGTAAATAACTTAGCTTACTGTAAATAAATCAATTTTAAGGTAAACTTTTTTGTATTTGTTCTGCTCCTCTCTCCTTTGTTTGTCACCTCTCGTCAGTCATTTCAGCCCAACTACTTGTTTCAGTAAAGAACCTGTCGATCTCGAAAAGCGAGATCATAATATTGGCGACCTTGCCAGGATTGGTTCTGTTTTGGCTGGCGAGGGTGTGACAGCATTGGGGGAGAGTATTTTGTCTGTAAAAAAAAAAAAATTTTTATTGAAAATCTTTTTTTTTCTGTTAGGTGGGGAGGTGTTAGGAACAATCGTTTGTCGATTGTTCCCTTAGTGGATTGTTGCCTCCTTTGTTTTTGTTTGTTTTTAATTACTGGCGAGTTGACGTCTGATGGATGGCGTCAGACTTCGTCAGTCAGGTTCGTAACAGCAACAAGTCATATTCGTAGCAGCAACGAGCCAGGTTCTGGAGGGCCGAACGACCGGTGGTCCAGGGCAGCAGCGAGTCCGTTGGGGTAGCAGCAGCAGGTATTCGTACCTGTGAGTCCGGTCCTAGCAGCAGAGCAGCGCAGAGTTTCTTAAGGACGAGATGGTTGCCGTGTCGGCTCTGTCTTGGTTGTCGTAGATGGAGGAGGACGTCAGTACGTTTCTGGGAGGGCGAGATGGTTGCCGTGTCGGCTCTGTCGCGGTCGTCAGTACTGGAGGAGGACGTCAGCACTGTGCTTGAGGACGAGATGGTTGTCGTGTCGGCTCTGTCTTAGTTGTCCTGCAGTGTTCCCGTCAAGCAGCTTGGGGCTGCTTCCACGGCTCTATGGAGTTCGTCCGCTAATACCGTTTCCTTGTGCTGCTTCATTTTGAATTTATTATTTGTTATTTATGCTGCTATTTTTGTTATACCGCCTTGGTATCATATTATTTATATTGCTTGAGGGTTCATGTTACTTAATTATTGATTATGTTGTAAGCTACATGATGTTTGTTGAACTGCCCATGCCTATGTTTTTGATACCTTTTTTTCATGTTCATTTGTGTACTGAGTCTTTATCTTATTTTTCTTTGTTTTTGATTGTTGCTGCTGTAATGAGTTTAATTCATTTGTATAATGTTCATTTTTATTCTAATTGAACCTTGACTCAACTGTACATTATGTAAATAACTTAGCTTACTGTAAATAAATCAATTTTAAGGTAAACTTTTTTGTATTTGTTCTGCTCCTCTCTCCTTTGTTTGTCACCTCTCGTCAGTCATTTCAGCCCAACTACTTGTTTCAGTAAAGAACCTGTCGATCTCGAAAAGCGAGATCATAATAAGGATATTATTCATTATTCTACTGTGAACATTCGACATTACTGGTAAGGAAATCATTTTATCGAAACACACACAAACAAGCACACACAAACCCGTAACAAAAGCCGAACGGGAGAGGTCTAGGGAAGAAGCACCATGGGCTCTAATCTAAGCAGTGGGATTATTAGACCCACCTCATTTATGACAGGGAATTTGTGACAAGACTTGAGGGCTGTAGCTCTTTATAACCCAAGGTAAAATGCGAGTGAAATAAAAGTGCTAAAGTATAAGTGGAGAGAGAGAGAGAGAGAGAGAGAGAGAGAGAGAGAGAGAGAGAGAGAGAGAGAGAGAGAGAGAGAGAGAGAGAGAGAGAGAGAGAGAGAGAAGCCCTTCAGTTTCAATGGCAGATATTTAAACGGAATAATGAATACTCACGTCTGTTGTTTTTTTTTATCCCCCATATCTCCCTCTCCCTCTCTTTCCCTCGACCATAACAACGACCCACAATAGTCCACTAACAACTAGGTACATAGTTCACTGCTCAGTTCAGCTGAGGCATACTGATTTTAGGGTTTGGTCCCCAACCTTTATGCTTTCCTTGTCCAGTTACGGAATCGAACTCTGGTTATTCAGTTTGTGAACTGAATGCTCTGGCACTGCGCTACTAGACCAGAGAGAGAGAGAGAGAGAGAGAGAGAGAGGGGGGGGGGCGGGGGGAAACGTGGGGAGCAGTTTATTTACATATTTTTACTGTATTTAAAGAATATAGACTTGCTGGTAATATTGAAGAGAGAGAGAGAGAGAGAGTGTTCAAAAAAGGTAACGCCACTTTTGAAACCATTGATAATGAGAACTGCAGAAATTTACGTTATTTTGTGGACTCGAAGCCCATATCCAACAAACTTATGAATCCTTGGTAGCTTTTTCATTCTTATGTTTATATATCCAAATATTCACTTTCAAATAGTTAACTAAGCCAATCCAGTTGTATGTATTAAGCATGATGGATTTTTAGCTGAGATGCACTCTAATTATCTAATTCTGAATGATGTCTTCAAACAACATCGTAAATTATCTCGCATCTTCTCTTATACAGTAGAGTTGTTCATGTTTATCTGATGGTAACGGAATACTAACAACTCAGTCATTTCAGGAGTAAATAAAGAAAAAACTTTCTTGCCACTGGTTAGAAATTAATGCAACAAACCATTGCTGTTATTAGCGGAAACAGATGTTACAATTACCTTTCCATTAAAATACTAAAACCTTTAATTTTCTCTATGAATATCATCACCAACTGATCATTTCAGCCTGATCACCCTGTCTGGATTTAAAAGAATATGTCAAGGCAGTTATAACAAGAGGAGCAAATGAATATTCAAGTTTTCTCAAGTCCAGCATGTTGACAGTGATTTGATCAAACCAAAGAGTAATTTCGTCCAGCCAGTGAGTGGTTCAATCAAACCAAAAAAAAAAAGAGATTTTATCAAACCAAATTAATCAAAAAAGTCACATCTGCTAAACCTTCAGATAACCTTTGAACAGGACAAAGTGACAATAGTTGGACAACCAGGTGGGAAGAGACCCACTGGAAGCTATGAAGAACAAAGAGAACGATTTTCCACATACTTAACATCCAATTTGTTACATTGCAACCAAAATAAAGAAACAAAATTCATGAGAAAGCCAAGAGGGTAGAACCATCGTTCAGTGGAATAATGGTTTACTCACACCTGAATATCGCTAGAACTCATAGCACTTAAAACGTGGTTATTATGATGGACTTACCTTGCCAGCCTGCGATATGCTCAAGCAAAACATATTTATTTACTTTGTATATACTTCTGAGCCACAAAACACTAGAGCTCTCATAACACCATAGTACAGTATACATAATGTTTGCTATAGGCTTTGGAAGGTTATTTGAATCTGAATTATCATTGTCAGTGATGTAACATTACAGATTCTTCACAAATATAACCATGAATATTATACCGCTACCATCATCACCATCATCATTACATTTGGCAAAACCTTATGACTGATCTGACAATTTGATTACCTTAACATTGCTGTTGCATTTAGTGAAAAATCTTCATATGATCCCAATCTTGAAAAGAAAATTTACAAATGCATTATAACACGCGATCGACGATACATTTAAAAATCCTTATTGGTGATCATGTGTCGCCATACTTGATATCTTCTGTAAACATTTTATATAGACATTCTTCCTTATAATTAACTTTACACACTTGGCCTCATGGGCAACCCTATCATATATATATATATATATATATATATATATATATATATATATATATATATATATATATATATATATATATATATATATATATATATGTATGTATATATATATATATATGTATGTATATATATATACATATATATATACATATATATACATATATATACATATATATACATATATATACATATATATACATATATATATATATATATATATATATATATATATATATATATATATATATATAAATAAGGAAAATTTCCAATAACTTAAAACACTTTCTTCCCATAAACTATAAATGAGGCTCCTTCATAAACATTTGTCCACAAATATGTTCAAAGGAAGCCTTGACGAGGATGTTTCGATGCACTTCCCTGCCAAAAGTTCCGGCGGTCAGGATAACGCTTTCATATTATTTGAAACAGTTTCTTGAAACAATAGACTTACAAGATAGACCTCCCTGCAAAGAAATTATCAGTTAAAAATACGTCAATTGAGAATTGCCATTACTTATAAATAGTTTAACCAGACAACTGAGTTTACATTCTTAACTCTCTTGGGGCTGGAACGAATGACTTGTTCTTGACGAAATATCACATATTTAATTAACTGTTTGAGCTCTTCAAAACTGATTGATTGGGCAAACTGAAAATGTCGAAGATTCTAACAAAATTTCTTCCAAACATGTTTCCAATACTTGGCAAATGGTGTTCGTTGAAAGATGGACAGTCACTAAAGGTATGTCTGACCATTAAGGAGGATTGGGTTGTGTGGGTTATTCACCAAATACCCAAGAGTCAGATGAGTATGACTAATTCAAAGATGGATAATAATGGATGATGTTGATTCACTGTGGCATTCTTTTAGCAATATATAACTCATCAGTTCAACGGCTGGTTTAATTTGTTTTAATTTATTGGTAGATCAATTATTCCACAATACCTGTCATTTAGTGTACCAAAGATTATGGGTTTAAGTGAGTAACATATCACTGAAAGGAACGGCTATATCTGACCCATTCATAGTGACTGCAGCTTTGGACGCCCAGTCATCATTATCCTAATTTACTTTAATACCTACACACATGAGCAGGAACCAAACATACTTCAACACTGACTGATAACAGCCCTGTATAATTTGTGGACTGAAAACTTAATTTAAGTGAAACTTTTGAAGGACACTTTAGGAGGGCTTCTAAAGCAAATCTAGTCACTGAAAATTATATAATTTTGCTGTGGCATGTTCTTAATTATTTCAACTACTGAGTATATTGCAGACTATTCTGATGTGAAAAGATACATTGCTAGGCAATTAAAAATAGCTTGTTTCATTAGAAGGTAACACAGCAAATCCTATAGCAGAGGTGTTAAAGAATGAGGGGCTAATGAAGGAAAGCAGAGTGATATGCAAATAAAATATATATTCAGATAAGGAGGCTATGAAAAAAGATAAGCAAGTATGTAACCAGAATATGTGAAACATTCTTTAACTATCCAAATTTCAAAATATCTAATCGCAAGTACTTTCCAGCTGTAATAACCCACATAACTAATATAGTTTCATGACTTCCTATACAAACAAGATTAACCAACTGAAAAAGGCTCAGAGATATTTTCATACTATTAAATACTAACAAAAATTTACACACTAGAACATCCGCTATATGGATAATTAGTGGTCTGGCCTCATGGTAAGTAACAAAATCCATTACGTAACAAAGACCGGACAGTATAGCTTACGCAGTACAGTACCCTTGGACCGGTGCTGAAAGTGTTGCAATAGTGTAAAAGTCTGTCATTCTTTCCTCCCTCTCCACTCATGGAAAATTAATTCTTTGTAAGTTTTAATGAGCACCTTGTCAACTGTTCAATGCGAGGAAGGAGGAAAAGGAGAGGCCATTCACTCAAACCCACAGACCACTAGCGGATCCGGGACGGTGGGGGCACCTGGGCACCTGGCCCCCATGTAAAATGACAAAATAATAATATTGAAGATTTAGATAATAATAACATAAGAAATATAAAAATGGAAAAAATTAAAAATCTATTATAGTAATAATAATAAAACTGAGAGAGAGAGAGAGAGAGAGAGAGAGAGAGAGAGAGAGAGAGAGAGAGAGAGAGAGAGAGAGAGAGAGAGAGAGAGAGAGTATATATATATATATATATATATATATATATATATATATATATATATATATATATATATATATATATATACACATATATATACATATATATACATATATATATATATATATATATATATATATATATATATATATATATATATATAATGTATATGAAAATTGGTGCCCTCCCATGAAAGTTATCTGGATCCGCCAGTGCCACAGACTTATACAAAGCAAAGTACACAGGCAAGATCACTTTTTTGTTCGTTCCAATGGAGCTGGGCGCCCCCCACATAACCTGTTGAGTAGCCACTACAGGTCCCAAGGAGATTTTAGTATACTATACCATATCAATAACAATATTTCTTTAGTGCATCTTTATTAATCCTGCATGTACACAGACACACACAAACGGAGATTTTGTTAATATATTCTTTAGGGTTTTCAAGCCGCGATATCAAATGGGAGTCCAAAACAGAAGCTGCTAACTCCATAAAAGCAGACAAATGCACATAGTCATATGCAGTACATACGATCCGCTTTCATTATGTCTGTGTGCATTTCTGCATCACTTACTGTATTCAAGGCACCTCTCAAATTAAACCGTCATTATTGGCACCAGAATGAAAGAATGAGTTATCATAAAACTTGTGAAGGTGGTTAGATCAGCAAGGCTCAGAAAGTCTCAGCATACCACCTCCTTCCAACAATTGTAACATTAAAAAAGGTATTACATATCTTTTATGCCCACTCCTAATGAAATACATGTTTTGTTTTGTAACATTCGTCTCTTTCGGAAAACTATAGAAAATAGACAATCAAAATAATGTGCATGCATACGAATATATACGACAGTGGCAGTCTTGGAGGTGGTATAGGCAGGGTTATGCTGTTCGCAAACGTTATCATCTGAAAATTTTATACTGATTTATTGTCATGTACTGTATAATTGTAACACCTGTATGCGTATCTTATCCAGTACTCCCCTGTTTGCCCGCAATAATACATCCAAGGCCCTTATGGATATTGGAAGTTTACAGATTTGGTGAAAAACACTCTACGGATGTAAAACAGTAAGATTTACCAAATTTTATCACTACACAGTGTCACAATCACTATATAGTCTTATTAACAACAAGCAATACACTATAAAATACTGTATAAATATAAAACCATAAATATGACTGTTACTATAAAAAACTTCTAAACCAGGGAAAATTAGAACCTGTCCGTTTTGATGTTACTCTAATTTTTAATGTTGAATTCAGAGGCTTTTACTCTAAATTTTTTATATAATGCTTAAGTATGTAAAAAGCGGCTTCAGTTCCTTTTATAAATTAAATTGCTATCCTGTAAATAAACACCAGTCCAAATATACTATCAACTGATTATTGGTCCTCAAGTTGGAAGCATGTTATAGGTCAATGACTTCAAGAATAAATGAAGAATGGAGGTCATCACAAAGCAACACAGGAATCTCAAAATCTGTAGAAATGGGAATGAATAAAAAAAAAAAAACCATGGCTTATGATGCCCTAGGTCAAGCTGGTGGGATGAGGCGGGGGGGCGAGTGAGCTCTTTGCTTCGGGCAAGTAGACTGTGTTCTATGCTAGGTAAGGTTAGGTCAGGATACACCCTCGCATTTCAAAATGTTTCCTATTCCTCCACCTGAATGTCACAAGTACTGTGGTCCCTTACAACTGTTAAGGTGGTGGGGAGGGGGTTATAGTAGGTTACAGGGTAGGTTTTACCTGCATAAACAGTGGTTTGTCAGTGAAAATGACTAAAAAACAATGTTAATGAAGTAGGAAAACAAATCTTTTCTTTTTACAAAATTGTATGGATTAATACAATTTAAAAATTAATAATTAAACCATTTACTATGCATTTCCTACCACATTGCAAAAAAAAAAAATTAGCTACTGGCAAGATATAAATGAAGAGCCATGAAGAAATCGTCAGCAATTATAGACAAGTCCATAACTTTTTTCTCTCAACAAAATTTCAACTGATTATCTGCTGTTAGGCTAAGATACAAGATACAGGGCTCAGCTTAAAACTAAGGTTTATTTAAATACCTGTCGGCCAAGATTGCCTAAAATAAATATATATCTATGGCTTGACATTCACCGAATGGCCTAAAGGGTAGCCTATCGAAAGACGCCATTAATAAAAGAAAATAACTGAATTTTGCTGTGAATGTATTTAACATTTTTAAGGTAATTTGGATTAGCGTTCTGGCCATGGTCACATACATTGTTATTTCCACAGTAGCGGAGCGATGGAGAAAATCAAACGCATCAGCAAGCTATTTTAATTGCCATTTTACCACAGTGATAATTATGTTCCTACAACCAATAGGTGTTAATTAAAATAAATAAAAGGTCGTATCCTGACCTGGACCCTTGGGGGGAGGAAGGGCTGCTTAAAAGAGGTTCAGAGTCATATTCCAACTGGAATGCATCCTAACCTAACTTATCCTAAGGCCGTGCCCTGACAAACTTACGAAAATTATGAGTCCTGCAAAAAGTGGAAAGAAGAAAAAATCTTTGAATAACTGGCAGGTAGTGTTATTTTTGGAGGTTTTAAGACAAACTGAACTACTTTTCTTCCACACTAATTTTCGTTGAAGGGTCACACCGGCAGATAAAACTACTGCACTCTGCTCTACATAGCCTGTTCACCATTCCCTTCACTTAACCATAACCAAGGGGTCTGCAACCCAACAGCATCGCGTTGTAAAAGCTCTCTGTAACATCAGTCTAAGGTGGGCTGCACATATCTCATCCAGAGAACGTACCCAAACAGCCTATGATTCACCGTAGCCTAGAAATTTAATATCAAACCGTTTCAGAAAAAAAAAAGTCCACAGCATTGAAAGCTAAGGCTTCAAAACAATGAATGTTCCACGTAGGTCCGGACCTAAGAAATGGTCAGCCTAGGCGGACACAGTCTGTTCAATCTTATAACACATCTCTCCTGTTTATTGTTATAAAGGCGGAACATAATTTTTAACATTTAACCCTAGCGGTTGTGTATGCATAAGAAGAACTTCGATATTACCGTAAAAGCTGCTTCTTTATAACATAAACAGTAAAATATATTACCAGTAAAATTAGCAGTGGGCTGACACTGTTTTGTCTTGGAAGTTGGTTCCCGTAATGAAAACTGCCTCCCCGACACGTAAGACGTGTAACACTTTTATCTTATTTTTATAATTTCTTTCAGTTATATAAATATAACCTGAAATAGTAATGATACGCTAATATTTTATCAATCTAAAACTTCAATAAATAATGATGAGAAGTATTTAGAATATTTTTAAAACAAGATAAGATCAAATCCAAATTTTCCGAAATATTTCGAATTTTGGCTAAAAAAAAAAAAGTCAAACGGACATTGATATAAAAGATAGATGTAATTCACATAATCGTACCTTATCTTTTAAGAGCAAGCGAAAGCAACAATAATGATCTGATGTAACTGAAAGTGAGATTTTGAAAGTGTTTCTGTTCCCTTGTTACAAAAGCACATCGATTTTAATCTTGATATTGATATGCACCTCCACAATGCAAAATGTTATTGTTTTAGTAAATATATATGATACTGAAATACAACAATTTATCAGGGCTAACGATTGTATGTTATACATTTTTGGCTAGAGAGAGAGAGAGAGAGAGAGAGAGAGAGAGAGAGAGAGAGAGAGAGAGAGAGAGAGAGAGAGAGAGAGAGAGAGCGCTACCGCTGAATTCAGCTATTTGCTCTTCGGTTTGATTGACTAAATAATTTTATTTCCAACTACTGTTGCCTTTGCTGCGTGAGTTGCATTCATTGATTTTTCATTTTTCAATGTTTATCACATGGCTAATAAAATAAATGACATTTTATTTCAAGAGCAGATATTCATCAAAGCACTGTACCAGTAAGAGACTTTTAATGTAATGCAGTAACATATAATGATTTATAACAATTTCCAGTGTGAAACATTTCTCAAAAAAAAAAGTAAAATTCTTATGAAGGCACTTATTAGCTTTATCTGTGTCGAAAGTTGAAAATCAGGAACTGCTCTTCTTAATTTTCTGAACAGAGCGAAAGATACTGAAACTTGAACCATCAAAGATAATGCCAAAAATAAATAAATATATAAATAAAGCCAAAAATAAATATATAAATAAACTGATTAATAAATAAACGCAGAATAATCCTGAAGGATATATAAAAGACTAAGGAGTGAAAGACCAAAAAAAAAAAAAAAAAATACTGGATGAAAAGTTATATTTTTCCAGACGATTTAGCAGGCAACTCATGTTAACCTATTCGGGACAAGCAATTTTACTCACGCCTTTAACATCTACCAGTTCCTGGAAACGTCTGGACAGGGCGCGTCTTTCTGACCTGATTTTAATCCGGGCTACCTACCTAATCTGGGTTCTTTATCCCGTAATTCTCCGTAGGTTTGACACTCTTATTCCTAAACTGACCACACTTCCAGAAGTCTTCATTCTTTTGTTATTTTGCTTTCGTTAGCAAACACGTTTCAAAGAATGTGGAATTTCATTGGTAATGAAAGGAAAATTGCATCGCTCAGGATCCAACAACGACGTCCTTTAACTACAACCCACGTTAAATTCAATTAACGTTTTGTGACAACATTCAATTTGAAATCTTTAACACGCCCGCCCAAGGCCATCATAACCGTTAGGGAGTGTGATGGCTACAAAGAGTCTTGTACGCTCAAGGCCATCCATCATAACCGTTAGGCTGTAAAGGGTATTATGGTAAGTTCACACATTCACGTATCAAGGCACGCATGCGCACGCACAGCCGGAATTGGTGAAACTTGCGCATACGCGAGAAAATAGGCCCCGCCCAACTGGATACGTGTCACGGGACGATGTGCGTGATGCATGCGTATTATAGTGCGCCGCAAATGTAAGCACTGCGTAAGGGTGACGTGACGCTGACGAACAAGCGGCGGCGCAGGCAGAAGTAGTGCGTGGCAGAGCACGTAACACCAACGTACGTATACCGTATGTGTTACGTTCTGCGTAACTGAGTTACGCAAACGTCACGTTGGCCCCACGTACTGCGGGGGTTAAACCCCAGCTATATAAAGGCCGGCAGCTGCACATGTGAGCTAGTCAATGCCGTAATACCACAACGACAAGACATACTACCAACGCGCTGAAGCAACATGGACAACATAGCTGAAATGCGTCAACTCATAGCTATAGCACGTACACGTACGGATAGACCAGAATTGTTGCCACTTGTCATTGAGTATGTGCACGTCATGTTATTGCTGGAGCTTGCAATGATTGCTGCAAAGCACTTAGGGCAGAAAAAAAGGCGCCCAAGGAGGGTGTGGGCGTGGCCGTACCTGCAGAAAAGGATGGAGCAAGGTCATTATGACAACCTGATGGCGGAGTTGTCAACCGAAGCCCCAGAGCTGTACAGAAATTTTACCCGGATTGACAAGGACCTCTTCAATGAAATTGTTGAACGGGTCACACCCCACATTCAGAAGAAAGTGACATTCTGGAGGAAACCCATTGAGCCAGGCCTACGTGTTGCTATCACCCTACGCTTCCTCGCTACAGGTGATTCCTACAAGAGTCTGCAATATTCGTTCCGGGTAGCCCACAACACCATTAGTCTCATCGTACCAGAGACCTGCAGGGCCATTGTTGCTGCCTTCGGGGATGAGGAACTGCAGGTGCCACAAACACCTGAAGCGTGGCAGGAGGTTGCACGGGGTTTTGAGGAACGATGGAACTTCCCGCACGTAATTGGAGCTATAGATGGGAAGCACATTAGGCTCCGTAACCCTCCCAAGGGCGGTACGCATTACTTCAACTACAAGAAGTTCTACTCCATGGTATTACTTGCAGTTGCTGATGCTTCATACAAGTTCCTGTACGTCGACGTGGGAGCCATTGGGTCAGAGTCAGACGGTGGTGTATTTGCCCAGACCCGACTGGCAGAAATGCTGTTGCAAGAGGAAGCAAATCTTCCCCAACCGGATGCCCTGCCAGGTCAACCTAATGGATCTCCTGTGCCCTACTTCCTAGTTGGCGATGATGCCTTCCCCCTGAGGAATTACCTTATGAAGCCCTGCCCCAAAAGAGGACTTAGCAAGGAGGAACGGATTTACAACTACAGGTTAAGTAGGGCACGCAGGACGGTGGAGAACGCCTTTGGGATTCTGGCAAACAGATTCCGAGTATTCCACACTGCAATATGCTTGAAGCCTGACCATATAGAGCCATTAGTGATGTCCGCATGTGTTCTGCACAATATGATCATAAGAAGAAATGCACGAAGACAAGAAGGAGATCAGGAGCACCCTGTCACACATGCTGTCATCCCTGGTAGCTGGAGGAGTGACCCGTCCTTAGGAGCAGCCCTTCCAACCGTGACCGGCAACACTGCAACAAGGGATGCAAAGGAACAGCGTAACTTGCTGAAGGAATACTTTTCATCGGCTGAAGGCTCCGTGCACTGGCAGGAGAACATGATTTAGTTACTCTCATGCATACCTGATTGTTGTAATTACTTAAATGTCTGTTCCTGCCTATATTTTGGACTTATTTAAAATTCAATAATGTATCAATTCAGGATTATTTTGCCCTGTGCATTTGTGTACTTTTGTTTGTTTTAGTTGATTTAATAAAAGATATTGCTCAAATCTATGAAATATTACTCTCATCAATACTTGGTAATTGGGAAGAGGATAGAGCGGGACATGACTTTGCAAATTTATGTTTAATCAATATGAAACAAACATACATATAAATAAAAGAAAGAAGATGTAGTTATTTTGCCCTTTTTAATAATTTCTTAACATGGAATCTATTCTGATATGATAATTCTATCATTTTTGAAAGTACCTTCTCTTAACATTGTTTCTATTCTGTTCCTGTATTTATTTTGGACTTATTTAATAATCAATAATGTATCAATTCAGGATTATTTTGCCCTGTGCATTTGTGTACTTCCGTTTATTTTAGTTGATTTAATAAAAGATATTGTTCAAATCCATGATATATTACTCTCATCAATACTTGGTAAATGGGAAGAGGATAGAGTGGGCCATGACATTGCAAATGTATGTTTAATAAATATGAAACAAACATATATATAAATAAAAGAAAGAAGATGTAGTTATTTTGCCCTTTTTAATAATTTCTTAACATGGAATCTATTCTGATATGATAATTCTATCATTTTTGAAAGTACCTTCTCTTAACATTGTTTTTATTCTGAGGTGATAATTCTGTTCTTGAAAGTACCTGCTCTTAGCATTTACATTGTTGATATTCTGATATGAAAATTCTATCTTTTTGAAACTACCTTCTCCCCGATATTTGTGACATTTTATATGACTTGCTAATATTTTGCCTGTTGTCATTTTGCTTCTGTGCACATATGTTACATAAAGTATTTTGAACTTTTTTCAAAGTCAATAATGAAATGTTAGTGTATTCGGGTTCATTTTGCCTTCTTTATTTGTGTACTTGCATTATAGCTACTTCATTGAATACATGATATTTGAGCAGAGGATAGAGCTAGACATGATATTGCAAAATATATTTATTTAATATAAAACAGAAACATACACATACATAAAAGCAAAAGGAAAAACAACAGTATATACATTAGCTCTGTAAATTATTAAGGAATGTCGTGTCAAGCGACAGGTTGCTGAGGTCTTTTGGTGTGGATGTCACCAACTGTGCTTGCAGGAGCGCCAGCTGCTGTGCAGTGAGTGCCCGCTGCTGCTGCGATACCGACAGGCTGGCAGGAACTGCAGGTGCCTGACACTCTGCTGTCACTGCCATGGTGTGGGTCATCATGGCCCTCGACGGCACAGTGGAGCCCTCTTTGGTGGCACGGATGTACCTTTGAATGGCACCAAGCACCTCCATTTTCAGGTGCAGGCCCAGCTGTTCTGACACCTGTGCGCACTCATCCTCGACCTCTTGAAAGAACTTCCTCCAGTAGAGGACGCGGGGGTTATGAGGAGGTGGGTCGACAGTCGTCAGCATATCGTCTCGGAGGGCCTCTGCCCTCGTGAAGGCGACGTCGAACAGCTCGGAAACTTGGTGTTTCCGAGCGTTGGTTGTTGCTCGATCAACCGGAGAGGGCGTGGGCGTCGGTGTCGGACCAGAAGAAACATGAGCAGGGAGGTCCAGAACTTGGGCAGGGAGGGCGGCAGCAGGGAGGGTGGCAGCAGCACAGGCAGCCTGTAAAAAGAGGAGCGACATATATGAGAACATGGTATAAAATGTACATTGAATGCATGGAAACTATGTAATAACGTTATATTCAGTAATAATTATGCATGGAAACACATTAAAACAAACATACCATGGGAAGTCCCAACACCTTTGGCTTCCTTTGACGCACAATGTGTGGCTTCAGGAAGTGGAAAATGTTGAGTATCCATTTCTCCCGGTCCGTCAGCCGTCTGCCCGCCCCTTGGCCACTCTTCTCCGCTGTAAGCCGCCCAAAACGACTCCTGAGGGACGTAAACCACGTCCTCAGTTCATGGCCACTCACGGGAGGAACAAGTGACTGGCCCTTCTCTTCGAAGGCCCTCCACACCTTGGCCTTATCCTTGTAGGCTGTGAGGCCCTTGTTATATATGAACTCGGCCTCGGTCTCCAGCCACTCGCCAACTAGCCTCTCATTTTCCTCCGAGAGGATCACTGACGGGTTCTTCTTGCGGCCTCCTGTAGGGCCATCTCCATCAGGAGTGCTTTCGGTGTCGGCGTCGGCATCCCCCTCGTGGGCGTTGTCGTCGGTGGCGGCGGCGGGGTCGCTCTCGTAGGCGAGGGCAAGGTCCTCTTCCTCCTCCTCTAGGTCGCTCTCCGTCACGAGCTCGTCGGCCTCGAGCTGCAGCACAACAGCATCGCTGCCTGAAGGGGGACCATCAGCTTCAGGAGGCTTTGCGTAGGGGGCAACTCCAGCTGCCAGGGCTCCTGGAGTTCTCAGGGCCCCTTTCCTGGTCCTCTTCAGCATGGGTCCTTTGGGCATCTTGGCTGCTGCAGTGGACGGCGAAGACGGAGGCGCTGAGGGAGATAGCAACAGGATGCTGGCCGGAGAAGCACTGACCTGGAAGCGCGCCGCCTGCCCCTTTTATCCCAGGTCAAAGCGTTGTCACATCTACGCGGTTGCGGGGGGTGCGGCAGCGTTGCCGCGTCTACTCCCACGCCATTCTGACAGCCACGCAGTGCCCTGGGGCAGCGTGTGCCCCCAGGTAACGGCGTGGCAGCTGCACGGTCAGCCCGCGGGTGGCGCCACGCTGTGCGGGTCGGGCCACGCTACCTGACAGTTGACCTGGCCACCCCCGCAGGGTTTCGAGCAGGCCGAAAGGTTCCTGCCCCCCGGCGCACGGCCAGGTGGTCCGTAACGGTCGCGCCGCATGCTGCCGCATTTACACAGTACTTACGGTACATTTACGTTGTGTTTGCGTTGTTTTTACGTACTCTCTGGCTCCGCCCCGTTCGTGGCCGTGCGTGGGGATGCGTGCCTTGATACGTGAATGTGTGAACATAGCATTATCCTAAAATCCCTCGCGAATGGATTGTTGCTTTAAAGGAGGATCTTTCTATAAAAGAAAAGGCCATTTCCTGACCAATGCGTAGGTAAGAAAAAACCGGATCAAACCAGGTGAAACCTTGTCCCTTTCTTTAACCCTTCGTTAGTACCCTGGGGTTGTTGGACACCCCACAATTTTTTTTTTTATTATAATTTTGAGTTGGATATACTGACATGGTCTATCTCCCAAGTACCTTCCTAAATAAGTGAGAAGATAAACTACTGAGAATTTCATAATCCCATTCCTTACACAGTTAGGGATATAAACATTTATTGTGGTTTGGGGTGTGACATCACCCCATGGTACTAAGCATGCCATTCATTAGTTTTCTGGATTTCGGCGTTATGTTTACCTAGGAAACTTGAACTTCCTTACTTCATGATCCTTGATGAATATACTTCAAAACAATTCCATATCTAGTCATTAGTTTCCCCCTTTCCATTGTATTTGTGTATTGTAGGAATATTACTTTTCAAAGCAATAAGAACTTTTAACTTTTTTTTATTTTGTGATATACAGCATGGATGACTATGAAAAAGATATTGAAAGGATACAAAGGATGTTGGAAGAATGTGATAATCCAAGTGAACCTGATGATGACAGTGAAGGGGAATCAGATTTAGTGGAAGAGGATGAAGTTGTTTCTGATTTTGATTGCCATGAAACTGATTCTGATGATCTACAAGATGAACCCCCCAAGAAAGTGCCAAGATGTGGTGGATGGCTTGGGAAAGATAAGAATACATGGTGGCAAGAAAAGGTACCCAAAACAGCATCTCGCACTCAGCCTCATAATATTATCCGAGAGAGACCAGGACCAAAAGGACTAGCACTGAATGCGAAGACACCTATTGATTTTTGGGGACTCTTCATATCTCCAGAAATAATTGATCTATTGGTTCAGAAGACTAATATTGTTATTCAAGAAAAAAGGCTGAATTATAAGCAATCAACTAAAGCAAGAGACAGTGATATAACGGAAATGAAAGCATTTCTTGGTTTAGTTCTCTTAGCAGGAATATATCATAGCAACAGAATGAACCTTGATGATCTATGGAATCCCGATGGCACTGGTGTTGAGATATTTAGATTGACAATGTCACTGCATCGTTTCCGTTTTCTTTTATGTTGTTTGCGATTCGATGATAAAGCAACACGACTTGCTAGAAGGGAATTTGATAAACTAGCCCCAATAAGAGAACTTTTTAGTATATTTGTTGAAAACTGTCTGAAGAACTATACTCCATCAGCGTTTGTAACCATTGACGAGATGCTTATAACTTTCCGAGGAAAATGTCCATTTAGACAATACTTCCCAAATAAACCAGCTAAATATGGAATAAAAATACAGGCATTGGCTGATGCTAAAACTTCCTATGTTTGTAAAATGGAAATATATGCTGGCAAACAACCTGATGGCCCATTCAAGGTAGATAACTCATCAATTAGTGTAGTTACAAGACTTATCTCTGAAATCTCTGGATCAGGGCGAAATGTTACATTTGACAACTGGTATACCACTTACC
>JANJGK010002011.1:125000-151281 GCA_039081455.1 Macrobrachium rosenbergii | reverse complement strand
TGGTTTTATTAACCCCAAAGTAAAATTCTGACCTAGACTGACACCTCCTCCCATTCGTCGTACGTCCGAGAGAGGGAATTTCTACTTTTTTTTTTTTTATAGGGTTCGGGTTGGAGAATCTTTCTTTACCCATATGAATGGAAAGGTTAGAATTTTACTCACTAGCAATAAATGAATATTTGAGTTTCAGGAGAGAGAGACAGAGAGAGAGAGAGAGAGAGAAAGAGAGAGGTCTTCGATGCTTATGGGAATGTTTAAACAGTTATTGAATTACTGTATTCCAGTTTAAAATGTATTATTACACCTGCATACATTTTTTGTCTCTTAATAAAATGAAAGTAAAACCGGCGGTCTTTCAGTTTTGCAAAAAATAGAAATGATCTATTCTGCCCTGGCCAAAAATATAAGAACAAAAGCAAAAAAAAAAAAAAAAAATGATCCCTATGTCATAAAACGACAAATGAACCAAGTATTTATTTTCTGATATATTTGACATAGAAGACACGCTTAAGGTCCCTTTTTCATTTAAGCACTAAAAATCAATGCAGTTCATTTGGTGCTTGGAAATTGACTGTGAATTTCTAGATACAACGCCTCTTTTTTTCATTAACTCGTGCCAATACAATATATATATATATATATATATATATATACATATATACATATATACACACACGTTGTGTATATGTGCGTGGGTAGATGGATTCATGTGTGTTTAATTTGTTACAAATGAAACCACAAAAGGATTTTATGCAAGGGTAGTACACAATTCTCATATCAAACGTACTACTTGATATTAATGTTGGCTATATGATCTTAAAGTTCAGTTTAATATAAATTTTATAATAAGTGAAAACATATTAACAGGCAGCGTTTATTCATAAAGAACCTCCTAGATGAACAGCCTAAACGTTATGAAGACTTTTACATGGAAATTCTAAAATATCCGAATAACCATCTCTCTCTCTCTCTCTCTCTCTCTCTCTCTCTCTCTCTCATCAAAAAGAAAGTGGTTTGGTTATGTTGTCATTAGATAGTGATGAAACATTCGGTCAACTGAGTCAATAGAATTCATGAATCTTATTCCCTGACGTGAACTAAATTAATCACTTTCAATTTTCCGCTTTTGAGTTTTTTTTTTTTTTTTTAAGGTTATGCCACTTGTGAGAGGCCTTTTTCATCCATATAACAAAATATAAATAAAAGAATCAGTTCAATACGCCATCAGTCACAGCTATTCATAGTTAGTACTGTGACGATGGGTACGAGTAAGGGTCAGAGTTCGCAGCTTACTAATTTATTCAGACGACAAACTTATACAGGTCAAGGGCTCTTGCGAGCGGAAATGCAGCACCTGACATCAGGCAGGTGAAAACAGAGATTAAACACAATCTCTTGTGTTTATTGGTAGATAGAAATATACATAAAAATCGGTACATGTTACGGTTCTAAAGATCCGTTAATTTATTGATATACTTCCTTTTGCTATGTTCTTTCGTGATCATAATCAATAAACAACAATACTTCTAACGGTGGTAGTTTCAGTGATAATATTTCCTTCTTTGAATGGCCGACGACGCTTTTATTAAGCTATGAATGGACAGCATGATGTCTGAAACCGGAAAATGGCATTTGGAAAGCTGAACTCTCTCCTAGTGCCTCTCGCATCATGTTGTGAGGTCGAAGCGGATCTAAATGTATTTTGTATTAAAACACAATTATCCCTTCCCTTCTCAGGTTCCTGGAAGCATATAGCCTACTGTACACGTAAATATGCATCCGGGTCCCTGTTGTGGTTCAGCTTTTGCATCCTGAGGTAGAATTGAGAATAAGGATTTGATCTCCTCTGCAAATTCTGAGCTGCGACGCTCGCATTCATCTGAATTGCCAGTGGCAGTGAAAACATTTCATAGGCATTTGAACACGTTCTTTATATTAGTAAAACTTGGTTTCTGAAAACTGAAAGTGGAAATCAGAATTGTTCTCGATTTATTCTGGCCAGTGTTCCTTAATATCTTGCAACAATACTTATGATGCAGGTATGATTGCGTATGTTACAATCACACACATACACACACACACACGCAAATGCATGCTTACATACATCCGCAAACACAAACTCACTCACATACACACACATATTATATATATAATATATATATATATATATATATATACATACTTACCAACACATGCACACACACACACACTATATATATATATATATATATATGTGTGTGTGTGTGTGTGTGCATGTGTGTATATATATATAATCATGAAGCTACAAATGTCGCTTAATATCAAATTCACGTACCTCGGGAATATCCCCGATGGGGAATTATCACCGAAGGGGAATTGATAAGGATCGAGACCCGGCGGTACCGATCCATTTATCACTTATAAATTCCCCTTCGGTGATAATTCCCCATCGGGGATATTCCCGAGGTAGCGTGAATTTGATATTAAGCGACATTTGTAGCTTCATGATTGTATATAAATCACGGTGTGATACAAATTTCATATATATATATATATATATATATATATATACTGTATATATATATATATATATATATATACATTGGACCAACATTGTCACGTGTCATAGGATATTTTGAGTCCTTTGGTTTTTTAAAATCTTATTTCCAATTCCTTGAATCTCTTGTGTCAGTGTTTCCTCCCGCGCCACACCTGCTGCCTGTTGCCTGATTTCCTCCTCTTGAAGCTCGACTTTTATGACTCCGTTCAGGCAGTGGACGGTCTTCTTTCGCAGAAAGACCAGCGGGTATCATATTAATGGAGTCTTGCATAAGACATGTCCCATTTTAAAGGCATGAGAATTCTGTTTAAATTCGCTCTCCCGTTTGGCGAAAGTTTGTCAACCAACTCCTGAGGAAAATTGGTTCTGGCGGAGATGTTCCAAACTACACAAGTCTTTGCTCTTTTTCTAAATGACTTCGAAAGAGAAGGTGTAGCATGAATCCTTTTCCTTATTCTCTTGATGCGAGTCAGATATAGAGTATATTAAAACCTATATTTTATTCTGTCCTAAGGCCAACCATCTACATAATGCTCCCGTAGATAGAGAAATATCTCAAAACTCAGTAAATACTACAGATAAAAATACTGTATCATATTTCACAATACTTTGAAGTAATGAGTCAGTATTCTGTTAGAGAGAGAGAGAGAGAGAGAGAGAGAGAGAGAGAGGGAGAGAGAGACTAGAGTAATCTGATTATTTTCTTCAGAAATGTGGCAGCAATTCCAATATTTTTTTTCTAGTGACCTCTTATGTCGTTGTTATTTAAAATGTCAGGTCACAGCTATTGCGCTCGTATAAAATAGACGATAGTTGGTCTGTAGTTACAATTGATTTCATAAACAAAAGCTCTAAAGGAAGTAGGAAAATATTTATCTAACGACATTGGTTGGAGAATCTTATTTACTTTCATAAAGGTGAAGAATGTTGCATATTCCGTGGGAATAACTATGTGAAGTCCACAAAAGAAAGAAACATGGAAATTCAAATCCATTTACTCTCTCTAGTACTATTCTCCTAACTCAAAAAATATTTGAAGGTAAACGCTTGGGAATAAATGCCAGAGGGCTTTGTGACATGACTCGGAAAGTTGTTATTCTGCAAATATTTTCACTGCTATTTTTTAACGGCACTTTTTGGATAGCCTAAATGAAAGAATTATATATATATATATATATATATATATATATATATATATATCCATATATATTTATATATGTGTGTGTGTTTGTTTGTTAAAAACTCCATACATTTTCTGCTCTATAAAATTACAATAAAATTGTTGAAGCATCGTTTTTCCAAATTAAGCACTCATGCTCATCATTTTTTTTTCTGGAGATCAAAAGCAGTGTGCAGCACAGAGGCTCTCGGAACGGACATGTCAAACTCCCAGAGTTGCTCAGCTGGACTCGTCTGTAAAATAAACATGACCAGTGACAAGGGAAAAAATATAAGTTTATCAAAGCTGAAAAGCTTGAATGCTTTTATTTTATGACTATTCCTTCAATATTTCGTATATTTCTTAAAGGAAGAACTATTTGGTAAATTACATGTGTTTATTGGGTAAGAAAATTATATATTCTATAAGCCCTTGACATCTCTGAGGTATTGTGGGTGGCATACAATGACACAGCATTGGTAAGCCCATCTTTCTACAAAATAACTGCTTGTCTGTAAACATAAATATCCATTTTTTTCCCGAGCAAACCCGATTTGGAAGTTTATTTTCTTTTATGTGCAAGAATTTTATTCCTGACAATGTGTTCACAGAATATCTAGCAATGAATATAAACTCAAGGGGAGCTGTAAGAGACAATAGCTAGAAATCTCCAATAATGTTTGCGAGTTTAGTCAGATCTCTGCACTCGCATCCTTATAATATGCAAGAACCTGTTTCATTAGAATAATACGGCCTTCGATAAATAGGGATATGCATGAATTATTTGGTATCGAAAAGGAGCTGGAATTCTAGATATTAATATTAAGATTAACACTTTCCTGCTAATGCACTGGTGCTCACAGCACACACATGCATATATATTGTCAGGAGGTGTTCCAAATACCTGGTTATTACAGTAACAATCATAGAATTCAAAACTTATCTCATTTAGAGCCAGCTACCTCAACTCTCATTAAAAAAAATACTACTGAATACTCTAAAGGCAACAGTGATCACTTAAAAAGTTTATCAACCATGTGATGTATCATAATATACTAAAGTTTATCGAAACAATTGTGAGGTATCAATATAATGTTAAAGTTGATCGAAGGGTATCACTCCATTATTGAACAACTGTAACTTTTCCTCCTCGATTCGAGTCACTTCAACAAAAAACTGAAGGAAAAAACTATCTATCATTCTGCTTTATTCACAAAGTTATTCCTACCACTGGTGGTCAATGAATGAAACACTATAGTAATACTTTAAATACAAAAGTGTATTTTTAATTTGAAATTAATACATCAACATTCACAACTTTACTTTGAAGGAAAATCACTATTACTTGGAAACACAAACTTAATTAATTCTTAAATCAAATAATGAAGCAAAATTATATCACCAAAATGTTAATATGTGAAGCAAAGTTAAGTAAGCAATAGTTAAACCATTAAGAAAATCTAAGATGTGAAAGAAAGCTGAGTAAATATATTTGAAAATACAAAAAGAATGTACGGACACACACAACTGAAAACAGTAAAACGTAATAAATCCCTTACAAAAGATAAAATGATTTAAACACCATAATAATTCAATTTAAACAGCACACAAAAATCAAAACTTTGAATAACACACTAATCAAATAAAAAACCATTGCTTTTAAATTCGTAAAATAACTGTACCTTACACAAGTTTTCACAAGCTTTCACAATCTGCAGCTTCTGTTCACAAAACACACCATAGGCACCGTTACCAAAAAATACTAATTATCATTATGTTATCAGATCTCTCAAAAACTTACCAAAACGGAGTGACGCAGAATTAAGTATTTTACGTTACTTAATAATTCCACTTTTTTGATGAGAGAGGGAGAGGGAGAACCAGCACGAAAGGTCTCCAGAATCATTATCATTTTTAAAATAATTATTAACATTTAGTATTTTTGCTTTATTTTTGTATGAGATTTCGACAGAGTTTTGAAACCAGGCGTCATTTTCGTTTCTTACATTTGAACAATTTAAAATTTTCGCATATTCACCTCACAAGTCCTCTTTGGCGTCTCCTTCCACTCCAAGACATCAAACATCACACAGCGTATCATTTCAGCTTTTCGCTATAAAGGCTAGCTCTTTCATTTACCATCAATTTCTTTCCCTACAGAGAATTTCGGTACGTCCAAAAGGAAGGGCACGAAATGGATATCTCTGACCCATTCAATAGAGGAAAGATTTAAAGAAACTTAGCAACTCGATATAGGACGAAATCGAACTCACGAGCACCATTGATATTAAGTACTGACTTTTGATGGTTTGAAGTTTCGAGAATGAGGCAGTTGAGATACAATGAAGATCGGGAGGCGCCTAAATGGCATAAAAATGAAGAAAGGTGATCAAATGGCGAAGCTCTGAAAACGAGGAAGTGGAGAGACCAAACTGCTTTTGTTTTGATTAGTGAATATAAGGCTTTCTGGTCTAAAGATTTTCTTAATTTCTTGTACTATTTCTTTTGTTTGTTGTTCAATACTTTCTTCCATTGATAAGATTGAGAGAGTCATCTGAACAATCTGGAAAGGTGTATTTGAGAATCGAGACGGTGATCTTATTTTTACTTACTATAAATACAGTAGTTTACCTGACTGGAAGTATTAACATTCATCTTTAAACATTTTAGTGAAAGCTGAACATTTATAACGATACATCTCATATTTTATGTTCAGTTGCCCCCTCCTCTCTCTCTCTCTCTCTCTCTCTCTCTCTCTCTCTCTCATATACACGCACGCACACACACCGGCAAGTAGTCATTCATGACCAAAGTGTTCTTGACGTGATTATATTTAACTTTTTCAGCAAGAGGTCTTTCCAAATATTGGCTCGTTAAATACCCTTTCTTTTGTAGACCCGTTATATTCTACTCGTGAATTTATACAGCAAATATTAAATACTGCTCTCCCTAGGCTCATGTGAATCTTCATTTCACATTTCCTTTTGGCAGTTAATGAGTTTTTTTATAGATTTGTTTCTCACTGAAAAATGAGAGAGAGAGAGAGAGAGAGAGAGCGAGAGAGAGAGAGATTAAAGATATCGGTCCATGTTCAAAAACGCCAGCAGCTGACAAAATTTGAAAAAGTGTTGCCTATCATAGCTTAAACAGAGGCAGGGGAGTTAAACTGGTATGCAGAGCTACCAAAGGAGAGAATGTCCAGGTTATAAGACGTGAATTTTTACTCCTAAAGTGCATTATTCACCAGTAAAACATCTAAATGAAGACTGTAATTAAAATGACATCTTCTTCAATATTTTTTGTCTGCTGAATTCCCTACGTACCTTTCCTTCAATTTTTGGACAGCACTTCTGTTAATTGACTTCAGAACATCACTTCCGCAGACTGTCCTTCGAATGAGATTATTTACTTACGACTGCACCATGGAACTGCGAAAGTACTACAAGGAACAATTCAGCTTCTCTCAACGTGAAGCTGAAGAGGAATGACGTCACAGACAGATTCCAGTGCCCTGTAGTTGGATCCCCCCCCCCCCCGCCTCCATTATCTGTGAGACATGTAACCTTCTCTCTGAATGGTTATTATGTCTCCTAAGATAGGGAGCCAGATATAATGAACCTTCTCTGGTATAAGCGTCGTTATCCAGCTCACTTTCTCCATGGTAGCCTCACCCAGTTGAAAATACACCGATGTTTGGGCGAAATGTCTGTGCTTTAAATTTAAGAATGGTAATCTGACATCACTGTCTTCCCTCTGAGGAAAATGTTGTTTACAAAACAAGATAGAGATTATCCAAAATCTGTGGTGCTGATAACCCAATTATATCTATAAAAAAAAAGGCTCGTTTAAGCAAAATAGACCAAACATAAAAGTACTCAATTTCATAAACCTAGAATATGTCTTCATAATGGACCACTCTTATTATTATTATTATTATTATTATTATTATTATTATTATTATTATTATTATTATTATTATTATTATTATTATTTATATTTTTTTATTTTTTTTTTTTATTTTTCTTTTCTTCTTTTTTTTTTTTTAATAACGGATGATCAACTACATTTTTGGTACTTCCACTTACTTTTGCAATGAATTCATACAAATAATTGAGTTTGATATACTCCTAATATTCCATTTAAGCCTGCACTTGGACACTTTTGAACTGTGTGAGGCCTGGCATGGAGGTGATGGTATAAGGCTCCCAGGGGTAGAGGAAGAGTGCGGGAGGGACCCAGTTTTTATGCAAGTACCGGGGCCTGAAAGGGTGATCCTTAGGCTCTGATAAAACGCCTAGGTCCGCTGTAACGGCTACCAACCCTAGACCGACAACACAATGAAAAATAAAAGAAGCCTATACATATAGAAGGACTCTTAAGAATTAAATACTCTCTCTCACACACACAGACACATACACACACACACACACACACACACACACATATATATATATATATATATAAAGAGCAGCATTTCTCTTCTTTAGAATTAGAGCAGAACCATTCATAACCTTATCCGCCCCCCTCCTGGCTGGCTTCATTTATCACGTTCAACAAGAAATTCCTTTGCTTTTTCCGATGAACGTCTGTTCCCCACAAGGAATATTTCAAACTCCCCTTCTGCATCAAAGAAATCCTTCTGTTGCCATCTTTCTCGACAGCACATGCGGGAAATAAATACAAAGCTGATTGAATCGAGAGGAACACATGTGATGTTACCTACTTCCTTCCTAGGCGTGCTTAATTTGGCTGAAGTAATCGCTATCTATCTATCTATCTATGAATATATATATATATATATATATATATATATATATATATATATATATATATATATATACAGTATATATAAGTGAATGTGTGTATGTTTGTGCTCTATAGAAATTGAGACCACTTGACCGATCTAGACGCAATTTGGCACATCGCCATCATTTGTCCTTACTTAGATAACAGGGTAGGCTTCAAAGTCGTACCCCCTTCCCCTTCCCCCTTCCCTTTGTAACTTACGTTGTAACCACTTGACTGGTCTAGACAAAATTTGGCACATGGCCATCATTTGACCCAACATAGATAATAGGGTAGGTTTCAAACCCATACCCCCGCCTCTTTCCTCACCTCATCCCCATTCCCCCTTCCCTTTGTACTTATGTGATAACCGCTTGACCAATCTAGACAAAATTTGGCATATGGCCATCAATTGGGTAGGTTTCAATCTTTACCCCTTCCCTTATCCTTCCTCACCCCCCTTCCCCCCTTCTCTTTGTAACTTATGTGGTAAATAAACTCTATGGTTTTATCATACCTCATTTGATGTAATTGATACCATACAAATATATTATTGTAAATGCTTTTCTTTCCTGGGATTAATAATGCTGTATCAAGATTTGTGTTTAGGTTTAGTGTGGGTGTGTGTCTCGGTATAGTTGGGATGTGTGTAGGTTTAGCAGTGGGTGTGTTTATGTTTAGGAGGGGGGGGGGGCGTGTTTAGGTTTAGTGGGGGTGTGCATAGATTTAGTGTGGATGTTTTAGCTAAGTGGAATAGTGTGTTTATGTTTAGTGGGGGTAAATGGGACAGTCACCACAGTAATATCTGGATAAAATGGACAGTCATCACAGTAATCTATATATATATATATATATATATATATGGATGTATGTGTGCATGTGTGTATGTTCCAGCATAACTCTGAAATCATTGAACAATTTCAACCAAACTTGGTATACAAATGACTTACTATCTGGAAAAGAATACTGTGGGGGTAAGACATCACTAGTACCAAGGGGCACCAAAGGGGGTGGGGTGGGAAGGGCTCCCCTGAAATGGGCCTGGTTCTGCCCATAGATTTAGTAACTAAATAAACTCTGTGAGTTTATCATACCGCATTTTGGATAACATATGACGTACTATCTGGAAAAGAATACTGCCAGGGTGAGACATCACTGGCACCAAAGGGAGTTGGGTGGGAAGGGGGTGACACGTAAAAATAATCGAAGACTAACGATATTAGTGTCTACTCCATAGTTTTCAAGATCGCAGAGATGAATGGTGACACTCCCGATATCCTTTAAGTCCAAGTTCAGCCCCAATAGGAATGGGGAATGAGAATTGGTGAAATATAAAATGTCAAAAATGCTGGGCAATGTAATTGATGCAACTATCTTAACAGGAAAGGGAGAGAGAGAGAGAGAGAGACAGAGAGAGTAGAAGGGGTGTTAGGGAGAAGAGAGAGAGAGAGAGAGAGAGAGAGAGAGAGAGAGTTCATTGGTTGTCATTCAGAGTTTTCATGGGCAGCACCAGGTTTGTCAGCTAGTACATGGATAAAAGGGATAGTCATCGCAGTAATACCTGGATAAAATGGACAGTCACCACAGTAAAACTTGGATAAAAAGGAAATCACCACAGTAATACCTGGATGAAAGGGACAGAGAGAACAGCAGTGCTTGAATAAATGGGACAGTCACCACAGAAATACCTGGGGGACAGCCACCACAGTAATGTTTGGATAAAATGGAGTCACCACAGTAATACATTATTAAAATGGACAGCCAGTACAGTAATACCTGGATAAAAGGGACAGGCAGCACAGTAATGCCTGGATAAATGGGAAAGCCAACACAGTAATACCTGAATAAAAGGGACAGTCAACACAGTAATGTCTGGATAAAAGGGACAGTCAGCACAGTAATACCTAGATAAATGGAAAGTCAGTAGAGTAATACTTGGATAAAAGGGACAGTCACCACAGTAACATCTGGATAAATAGGATAGTCACCACAGTAATAACTGGATAAATGGGACACTCAGTACAGTGATACCCGGATAAAAGGGACAGTCAGTACAGTAATACCAGGATAAATGGGGCAGTCAATACAGTCAAACCTGGATAAAAGGGACCGTCAGTACAAAGAAGTGCAGGAAAACTTTTCTGAGATCTTCAGAGTTTTCCCGGGCAGCACTGGTTTGGTCAGATAGTATGTATATATATATATATATATATATGTGTGTGTATATATATATATATATATATATGTGTGTATATATATATATATATATATATATATTATATATATATATATATATATATACATATATATAAACCATAACATAACTTATATAATAACATTTTGGTATTGGACGCACTAAAATTATTTCATTACAGTCAAACAGGACGGTTGCTGGGTAAATGGCCTTTTCTGAGGTGAATTCTACACAAATTAGATTCATTGTTATACGCAGTATTGCTGAGAGAGAGAGAGAGAGAGAGAGAGAGAGAGATGAAGGATTTCGTTGTTTATGAATATAATATTTTGTTAACGTCAGTAATTCATGCATGAATATAAAATTGAAATAGAGAGAGAGAGAGAGAGAGAGAGAGAGAGGGTTAGAGATATTTCTATATAAAAGATTTCATTGTATATGAATCATGTGCATAAATATAAAGGGAAGTTTGCCGCATACGAACAGAAACTAAAAATAAACAAAAGTAAACAAGTTGCAAAAGATTTCATCTAAAAGGGAAATGGTACAAAAACTGAACCAACGCCGACTTGGAGTCAGAATTGAATATTGAAATTAATTCGTTCAAACGAAACACCACTGCTGGCAACTGCTATGCATTCGCTGCGCCAGACACTCGAAATATGCATATGCATCAGGGAGCATGCGTGCATACTTCTGTACATGTGCTGGTGAAACTGTTTCCTAACGACATTTGTAAATTAAAAGAGCTCTGCCTAACAAAGGCACATGCAAGCGTATGCATTTAAACAAGGCCTGTTTGTGTTGATTCACGAAGTATATTTTCGTGAATATCCAGGCTAATATTTTTTTACATGACATGTCACGCTGACATTTCTCGTAATTCTTAATGCCATTATGTACAAAAAGCTCATCATACTGTGCTGTGCAAAATACCTCATAGAGATGAAGACCGAAAAAGATAAAGACTCTTAAAACGGGGAAACTTATTGTTGTGTTTATGATTCAATGGAATTTGATTTGTCATTATTCTTCTTTCTGTTCAGTTATTCAGTTTGATCTTTTAGTACTGACTCAGGGTAGTTATTCTTTATACTTTTCCTCATAATTTGAAAACGTTCGTTAACAATAATTTCTACATTACTTATTAAACCCCAAATAATCAATTGTTACATGCAAGTAAGTACAGTACATCACCTTATGCAACCTGACTTCGTTTAACTATAGAACGCTCTTCACAAATAACAAGAAACAGTCTGAAAAGCAAAACAGATAATTCCAGTAATAAAAAAAGTCACCTGCTAATGAAGAATAGCTTGACAAAGGAAACAAAACGTCTGAAATAAAAACATGCAATTGCATGCAAAGAGAAAGAGGAAGGTTACGCGAGATCCTCTCTCATTCAAATGAGACCGGAATAAGACATGGAAATGCAAGGAATCTTGCTGCTACGCACTTGGCAGGAGCCATTTTGCGTGGCTTTTGTACTCAAGACATAAAAATTCCTTATATTTTTCTAACCGTCAGTCATTAAATTGCCTCGTGGTTTGTGCTCTTTAATACTGGGGATTTTTTGCCCTTTGTTGAACACTCCTGAGCCGAGTTATTTCCCAGGCTTGTTATCTTTCATCAAATTTCTTACTGACTGATATGCTAATGTTTTGCAGGATTTGCATAATTTGTTGCATACAGTCTTCTCCCTACTCATTCTGTACGTTAGGTAAGTGTTAGGCTAGATGCGCTAACTTTACATAGTTGGGAGAATGTTAGCAAGAATTGATTGCTTTATGGGAAAACCTTTGCATGCTGGTTCATAAGTGTAGAATGACCTTTTACATACTTCTTTTGTATGCATATATTAAAATACCATTTCTTTAGCTTTCCTGGTAAACTGAAAATGTTATGCAGAAAACTACACAGACGAACTATCCGATCCAAATTCTTTCTTGCATTTTCTTCAGAGGGGAAGGGGGATCGTCGGTTTTCGTGGAGCCTCGCTGACCCTTCTTCCAACAGGCCATTTTCCAGTTTCGTGTCACCTTCTTCACGTGGCACCCCTGCTAATTCCCTTTGCCTGGAAACCTCATCCCTCTTGTTGAGTGAGTTCTTTTCTATATCCACTCTTTCTTCTTTCCATAATTCCAGGGGGAGAATAGGAACTCCTTAAACTTTCCAGTACGTTCTTCGTATTTCATTTTTCCTTGAAGGAACTCTTCCACTCTCTACCATTACCAGGACAGAGGTGACAAGAAGTCCGAAGAACTTATGACAGTAGAAATCATTTATCCTCCACAATTCATAATATTCCATGGAATGATGGTGATTTAATAGGAGTGTTATCTGAAATAAGAGAATAAAATATCAAAAATTATTTTCAGTACGGCTAAATTATGTAAACTCTCTTAGGTGAATTGTGACTGTTCCTTCACATTACCTTGCCATGCCAACATTTATCTCAATGGAAATTTTAGGTGTATTGCACGTAATTAAGAGTTAGGTTGTATTTTATCCTGATGCTACATAGTTTTCAGAAAGGAGCCCATACAATTACTTTTGCACTGTGATACACACACACACACACACACACACATATATATATATATATATATATATAGCAAAGAGAGTTAACACTCCCAAGGCAACTCGCCTTTCAAGAATAAAGTAAAATTTCATAACAAAAAACTTAATAACACTCTGCTAATTAAGTTTGCTTGCCACGACATGCTGGCTGTGGATCATGGAAAATGAACCCTTCGACATTCTTACGCTCTGCCCACCCTTCCTTCCTCTGGCATCCTTCGGAGGCTGGGTCGCTCATCTCCTAATAACATCTCCAAGACCTTTATTTTAAATCTTCTCAGCTTCCTCTCCCCCGGCATCTTCTCTCATGTCTCGTCACTTCATACACGTCGATGTTTTCTTTACGATCCTTTTTTCCACATTATTTCGGTTTCAAAATATATCCCGAGGCTATCAGGAATTTAAAAAGGTTTTGCCAGACTCATCGTCATAGAAAGCTTGAGACCGGAAACCTATTTCAAACTACAGCACATCAACAGCCTTGTGTCTTAGAAACTTAGTTTACAATAGTCAGTATTTTCTTATATTTTTGGGTATAAATTAACAAGTTTACTAAGTTCCCTGTACTTGATATATTCGTTCTTTATAACAATGGCCTTTCTAGTTTTTAATCTTTTGTCAGGTATGTAATAAATGTAATGTAAGCATTTTTTCTTTCTAAAATTACTTAATTATTGTTGTAAATTATGCTATTTTTCTGTCTATAACACACTCCCCTCCCCAGCCTCTCTCTCTCTCTCTCTCTCTCTCTCTCTCTCTCTTATATCTTGGGCAATCCTTGACTTACCAAGGAAGTAGAAATTGGGTGCCGGGGCAGGGGGGGTCATTCGTCATCATGACTGCTCGATTCCCTAATGTGAATTCGTATAAGCATTACAAGGTCATTCAACAATTTAGCTTATTCGTGGTGACTGTACATGAGGTTACAAAATGAGTATGAAATACATAGTGGTCCGTTTTATTTATTTTGGATTCTGCTTGGCCTAAGACCGCTGACATAAATACAGTACATAGAAAATCCATTTTGCTTGCAAATCCACGGTCCCTGCTCCACCTTTCCATCAGCCTGAGCGCAGAGTTTGAGAGATGGGGAACCATTTACTTTTACGGGTTCAAGCCATGAATGTGAGGAGTTTGTGGCTGAGCCCATTCATTAAAACTTTGGCTGGTGTTACAGTAAGTCCTGGTGATAACATCTTCCGGTGGAGGTGTTAGAGTGGCTTTGATGACTCTCGTCACCCACTTCATGGCGTCACTTTTGGTGCCGTCGCTCCATGTCATTCCAAGTCGCTTTTGGATCTTCTTTTATTGCTACAGAAGGAACAGTGCCTTCAGGTCCCTCCAGTTGCATGGCGTCCTTTCAAACTCTCTCTCTCTCTCTCTCTCTCTCTCTCTCATTGGAGGGACAATTCGTCAAGAACTGCAATGAAAGTCCGTCCGGACTGAGTCACTTTGGGTTTATATAAGAGAAGTGCAAAGGCGTTATTCATTACCCTCCGTGTTCCGATTTCTTTTTTCCTGAATAAAAAGGTTTTCCTTTTATAAGAAACTAATTTCTATCAGTTAACTGATTGCCGTTTAGCGCAATGGTGTAATTCAAGATTTAATTTTGTCTTTCGTGTTTACCCACGCTTCATTTATGAACATTTATGAAACTCATCCATTTCTTTGTTCCAACTTTCTGATGAGACAAACAAGACTCTCTCCTTTCCTTTGTGCAGGTATATTACCTGCGGTAAAGTGTTAAACCTACTGTAAGCAACCCAATATATGTAGGGCGCCCTCTCTCTCTCTCTCTCTCTCTCTCTCTCTCTCTCTCTCTCAAACTTTTTCTGGGAACCTTCGTCAAGGGATGCAGCAATTATTCTACTTAGACGACAGCTAAGATGACAAACTTTTGGGCTAAAAGTTTAGCCTGCACAAGTGCTGCTCTTGAACAATTGAAACCACTTCGACTGATTGCTTCTCTCTCTCTCTCTCTCTCTCTCTCTCTCTCTTATTCTACCCCTAGCCAGTGCAGGTGCACGATATTAGCCAAAAACTTATAGTATCACCTTCAGATCAAGGTCAGCAGAAAAAAGTATCTTTTTTCTCTCTTCTGCCTTCGTAGTAAAGTGTAAATCATTATTATGACTAAAGGTCAGAGCTTATATTGACATACTAATTTAATTTTCCATAGCATTCCTTGATTCAGAAGATTTATTCAGACGTAACATTCTGTAAGTTATTCCATAAACCTATCTGTGTAAAGTAGCTATGAATTTATAAAGCAAAATTTGAGATATTATCTGATCTGAATTGAATATGAATTCTTGATAATCGTGTGACTTATTGAATTCAAAGTTTCTGCTCTCTTTCTATTATATAGTACATTACTTTTCATTCCAAGTAATATATCAGTTAGTTAGTGCTATTGTTCACGTATAGTGGTCCATTTAATTTTGGGATCATTAACCAGGACTGCAGTTTTATTCAAGAAAAATTTTGGTTTTTGTATTTATCGCACTAAGGGGAAATTCAGTCTTAGACTGGCAATGTCACCAGTCTAGGATTCTCGTGACCTCAGAAACGACAGAACTGTCAATAGAGTAATGTTCCGGGATTAGGGAACTGCATATCATATGACCAAAATGATAATGTGCTAACAATTTATAACTGTAGATTTTCTTGTCGTTGCCAAAATTCGTCGTGGGATATCGGAAGTGCCCACGCCCGACAAAGGCATCTTCTACTACGGAAGATGCTTTCGTTAGGAAGATAATGGGGAGGCCCAGTGAAAATGGAATTCAATTCCCTACTGTTAATTCACATTACTCACGGTATATAATAGACAAGGAAATATCATTCACCTTACATTTCTGTGCATATGCATATATACATATATATATATATATATATATATAGGATGGGTAGGATGATGAGCCAAAAAAAAGCCCATGGTTTATTTCATAGCAGGTCAGAACAAGGAATACGAAGATATGATTATTTTCAATAGTCTATTCCGACGTTTTGTAAATCGTATTCATATCTTCTGGGATTTCTGCCAAAAAATAAAAGACTTATATTGTAAAGTTTGACATAAAATAGAATAAAGGTGAGTTAAAAGTCACAGTACATAAAGATAAGTAAAATGCTAAAATGTACGATAAATAAAGACAGGTAAAATACTAAATTGCACAATACAAGCAGAGAAGAAAAGCACTAAAATGCATATGAGACTTATAAATAAGATCAACTAAAATGCATATGAAAATGACAGAAGATTAACTGAAATAACATAAAAACAAGGGGAAGGAGAGTGAGAGAGAGAGAGAGAGAGAGAGAGGAAATGAAAACATCAAGATAAGAACAACTGTTTAGAGCAGGACTGTGTCCTGAATTCAGGAACTAGCAGTTTAATCTTAAGTGTTTTTTTTAATATAAATAAATCGGTTTGGTTGTTACTGTGGCCAATAATACTAAAGTTTTCATTTTTAATTACCGTTTTACATATTTTGGAGTGATTGATATACTGGATGATTCAGGATTGGAAATCCTTGTCCCCGTACGGTAGCTGACGCCCCCTTGGGGAGTCGGTTGGTACTTTTTTTCTCTCCCTCCTCCCCCTTGCTTTGTTGCTGGTTCCAGTCTGCTCTGTTCTTTGTACCGGCAGGTTAGTTCGTTTTCACTTTTGTTTTTATGTTATTTCAGATCATCTTTTGCAATTTTCATATGCATTTTAGGGGATCTTACAAGTTTCATGTGCATTTTAGTGTTTTACTTCTCTTTTTGCATCGTGCAATTTAGTATTTTACTTGTCTTTATGTAGTGTGACTTTTAACTCACCTTTATTTCTATTTCATGTCAAACTTTACAATAAAAGTTTTATTTTTATTTTTTGGTAGAAATCCCAGAAGATGTAAATACGATTTACGAAACGTCGGAATAAACTGTTGAAAATAATCATCCCATCGTATTCCTGGTCTGCTATGTATATTTCTATATATTTATATATATATATATATATATATATATATACATATATATATATATATATATATATAAATATATAGAAATATATATATATATATATATATACACATACAAGAGGAAGAGTAAACAAACGTAACGACTGCTATTATCATTAGCATCATAAAATTGCGTGTCTTATCCTCTAGCAGTTATTTCAGCGAATTACAAGCTGATATGTAATGGCAATGTCCTTTCTGAATCAAAAACAATTATGTAATTAACAAAAAAGACAGACAGCGCTGATTGTTCACATTCATTATTGTAATTACTAATACCTTTCGTTATGGGTACCTAAATATTTCTAGTACTGGCGATAAATCTTGCATGGAAAATGTTTAAGTAAAGGCGACATTTCACTTCATAAAGGTAGCGCCAACTTAAACTTTGGAGCACCCACGACCCTGAAGTCAGTGTTTACAACAGGTGACTTCTGCATTGAGGACCTGGAGTTTGCGGTTAGGGTCTAAACGAAGGAGGGCAAATAAGGGACAAGCAGCGGGGGCTGAACGGGGTCTTCATATTTCATACGAGGTCTAACGTTCCAGGACTGTTTTTGTCACCATGATAATATGTGGTCTCTCTAAACAGCAGGAAAAAATTCATCCCCTTTAAAGTTTACGTCAATATGTTTATTAATTCCTTTCTATAATCTTTTGCAGTTAGAACCGTGGATCGAAATGTGTGTGTGTGTGTGTGTGTGTGAGAGAGAGAGAGAGAGAGAGAGAGAGAGAGAGCTGATGTGTACATATACACCACACAAAATAAGAGAGAAAAAAGACTTTCCTGCTCTTTCCACGATGTTGTGCGAGAGAGAGAGAGAGAATAAATGAATTGTATTAACTAAGTTTTCATAGCAGATATTACTCCATATCCTATACATTATGTATATTGCAATATTAACCCAATAAACTACATTTAAATTCAATTACATTTTTACTTCTCAGCTGTGATAGACCTATATTCATCTGGGCATCATAATGGAATAAGTGGTAAATGAACCCTACTGGGACAGGAAAAGGCTTCCTCATTTATGTTGCACCTGGATTCCAAAGGCTGAAGCTCTTAATAAATTTCAAACTATGCGGCAAGGCTCTTAGTGCACATTCGAGGTATGGCGATAACAACAACTGAATGATTTTTATTTTCTTTAGGGATGGAAATGATCGAAATTTGCAACAAATAATTGTATCTGTATTCTCTAAATACCACTTTACTGTAGTGAGACCCCTTCACAAAATCAAAGAAAAAGAAAAAAAAATTTATGGTTGAAATTCCCATATTTTCGATGGACTTAATAACGGAAAAAGTCAGATGTGTAGAAAACCTTTCGAGAGGATTGCTCTAACCAGCGAAGCCCATTCTCTCGTGTCCACATCGTTTGTGTCAATCAGAAACTGAAATATGACAACAGCTGGGAAACAAAAAGAGTGTTGTCCTTGGACCCGGTTCACTGGAAGTAAAAACATGTAAAACTGAAGTAGGCATATTTTTTCTTTTATATTTTCTATTGGCGCCGTTTCCTGAGAGTCACGTTACATTGCAGGACTGCAGAGTAACTGTTCTTTGGCTTTAAAAAGAAAATAAGTTTCTGGGCTTTCAGGGATGGGAATTATTAACGAAAGGAAACGATCATAGGATGACTATAAAACCAGATTTCTATCCTGGCAACACGATAACTGACAAATATATCTCAGTTATAGAAAAAACAAAAATCTGAACATAGTACTTGGGTCCAGTAAATGACTGACGAAGTATTTTGCAAGAAGGAGAAAAAGGATTAAATTATTCCGGTTTTTGATTTTCATGTTCTAGATGTAACATGAAACGGTGTTCTGGCTGACGCTGGAGACAAGCACTGAGAGAGAGAGAGAGAGAGAGAGAGAGAGAGAGATTCAGTTAAAAGGGAAGGAATTCTCCTCAGGAGCAACACCTTTGTAGGCTCAATTACCATGTTAAATATTTACCATACACAAGGTACCGGGGAAAAGTGTGTTCGTATGTGTATGCGTGTGTATGTATATGCACGCGCGCGAGAGAGAGAGAGAGAGAGAGAGAGAGAGAAGGGCTCCTTTTTACAAGCGACCAGAACCAATAGAAAAAGTTTTACCATTCACCAGAGTCAACATTAAAACTCAAGGGTACAACAGAGAGACGTGTTCGTATTTCATTGTTCCACCGCTGAAAAGAAAAAAAAGATTCAAGAAAAATTTGAATGAGTTCACAAATGAGGCGAGAACAAACATAAAAGGAAAATAAGAGCTTGAATTTACATCAGCATGGTACACGGTAATTAGAGAAGACTGCTCCCATTAACTTTATGGCAGAGATCGTGTAAAGTGACTCACGGGGAAAGGGTTTCTCGAACATAAAACGAGAAAAAATCTTTCCATTTAACGCAGAATAATCACAGAGCTGAGGTAATGAATAAAGGTTTTAAACTCCTGCAGCCTAGGTTGCCACAGTCCAGAAAGGCTTTGGCTTCAGCGGGTGATGAATTGCTCCCAAAATGTTTGCAACACGTCGAGTGGTGAGAGTAAGGCGTGGGGAACAGACATGACTGATGGCGAAGGGATGTTAAATAACTAGGGTGACCTCGAGGCACTGTTCCCGCTGTAGCTAAGACGGATGATGAAAACGATTGTTGGAGTGACGTGGGGAGAAGGTTTCAAAGGAAACGTCATGGAAGACTTACTGCTACCATAGCCACTCGTAGCCACTCTACCAATGGTGATGGAAACCGCAGTTTTAATGAATGGTTTAAACTTCTGACATTCACAAACAAATTGTTCCCCATCTCCCATAATACTGCGCCCTTGTTAAAGCAGGGTGAAATGTGAGCCTTTTCATTCCTATGCACAAAATGATGTTACTTTACTTTTTTTATATTTATATTAGTGGTTTGTGGCCCACGATTCAAAAACAAATACATATGAAAAGCATAAATCATTATTTTTGCTTAATGAACAGTTATTCTGAATAAATCAAAGGTTTCAAGGGGCTTGCATATGATGGTTTGACCGATCGTAATATAAAATGAGTGTCCGTAAAGCGGTAGTGACATCAGTGTACCTCGTGGGGTGCACTGTAGTCATTACTTAAGGTTCTTTGCAGCGTCCCTTCGGCCCCCAGCTGCAACCACCTCATTCCTTTTATTGTACCTCTCTTCATATTCCTTTTCTTCCATCTTACTTTCCATCCTCTCATAACCATTATTTCATTGCGAAACTGCGGAGTTTGCCTTCAGCTACATATTCAAAACCTCCTTTACTCTCAATTTCCCTTCAGCGCTGAATGACCTCATAAGTTCCAGAGCATGGCCTTTGGTCTAAATTTTATATTCCAGTTACGATGTAAAATCAGTGTCATGGTCTGTCAATTGGCCATTCTGAACGAAAGAAATGAAACCTGGACAGACTCTTAAATGGCCCTTTCCTGCCAATTGGCTTCGTTTGTTTGCGTGGTTCTGAAGATGATATACCTGCTGTATATTAATGAAGACAGACAGTCAAAGGAAAACAAACGGACATTTTCTTCTACTAATCGAGTGACAATATATGTGAGCTATTTTTAAAAGCTGTTAAAACCATTCTTTCCAACCAAAGATATCCAGATAATGCAAATTTGACCATCCTCCATTCTGTTTATGAAAACTTTCTTTATGTCTCCTTATAAAACATTGTTTGAGTATTCTCATGATCTGCATGTGTACTTTTGCATTACTTCTATTCGCATTCACGGAACAAGAGAGCCGCGAGATGAAAATAATGGTTAGAAGTTCTTTTACTTCAATTCCTGGCGCAGGGAGATCTACCGTATTTGTAAACTTTCAGACCCTCGTCACGAATGGCAGATTCCAGCTGACTGCACTACAACAAAACATCTCGCGCTGATTCCCTCTCATAATACCCATCAAGTCAGCATGGCGGAGACGGGTTTCCCCTTTATGGGCCCCCCGATATACGCTACAAAATCAGCGACTTTACATCGTCATTTTGTTCAAATTGCACTGTAACTGGAGGCGAGTTTTGGGGTAGATGATTCTCTTCGCCGGACTGCAGCCAAATGCTCCCGTTCCATGGGTGAAGTAGCATCTGTCTCAACTGCTTCATCAAATTCACATAACGCCAGATAATTCTCAATCCATCAGCCAGTCTCCAAATTTAATGAACGACTTGGTAGTCGCTGTTCATATCAAACGACCAATGCTGACCGAGGAAGCGGAAACATGAATAAAAAAAATATAAAAAACAAATTTTAAAACATGCTTTTATTAAAATGCACTACGAAGTAAAAAAATAATTTTTGAGACACACCAGGATTTTCTTACAATTAATCATATCTACAAAAATAAAAGCGTGGGCCACAAACATGGATGGAAATGCTACAAGAAATAGAATGTAGCATTTCCTTCCATTTTTAGGGCCCACATTTTTATTTTTGTAGACACGATTACTTGTAAGAGAATCCTGGTGTGTCTCAAAATATTATTTTTTACTTTTTAGTGCTTTTTAATTAAAACATGTTTTTAAATTTGTTTTTTATATTTTTTTGTTTTATTGTTTGAGTTTTGACAGAAATTGTGACCGATTTAGCTTGTAGTTAACAAAATTTATATCCGTCTACGGGGGAAGGGGACGGAAAGGGGAAGCGGGAAGGGGGAAGGGAGGGAAGAGGGACGGGGAAGGGGAGGGAAAGGGGAAGAGGGAAGGGGGAAGGGAGGGAAGAGGGAAGGGGAGGGGGAGTAGGAAGGTGAAGGGAAAATGGGAGGGGAGGGGGAAGGGGATGGGAGAGGAAAGGGGAAGGAAGGGGATGGAAGAGGAAAGAGGAAGGAAGGGGAAGTGGAGGGGAAAGGGAGGGGAGGGAAGACGGAAGGTGAGGGGGACAGAGCTAAATTAACACTTGATCATGTGGTTGGAAGAGGGAGGGGGAAGTGGGAGAAGAAGGGGAAGGAGGAGTGGGAGATGAAGGGGATGGAAGAGGGAAGGGGAGGGGTGGACACAGCTAAATCAACACTTGATCATGTGCTTTGGAAGAAGGAGGGGCCTGGGTGGTGGAGGGAAGAGGGAAAGGGAGGAGGAGGAGGACACAGCTGATTTATATATCACTTGAGCGTTAGGTCCGGAATGGGAAGGGGGATGGGTAGGGGGAGGGGAGGGAGATGGAAGAGGGAAGGGGGAAGGGAGGGGGATGGAAGAGGGAGGGGGGAGGGGTTATATAGAAGATAGATTCTACTGAGTCAAAGAACTTGTGAAAAATCTAACAGCGTCACACAAATCCTGAGATACTGGGAGAGGTCACTGCAGGGTCAAGAGAGGTCACTGCTGACATACTGATCATGTAAGGTTGTATTGTCACGGGGACTGAGTAACCGTGCAAAAATTCAAGTCCATCAGACGAAGGGAACAGGTCCAAAACTGAGTTAGAAGATTTGACCTAAACAGACAGACAGACGCAGAAGTCAAGTTAAATAAAAGCATCTCATGATTAAGAGAAAATAGTCTGACTTGTCCGGATGGAAGAAGGATACATCACTTTGGACAAGAGTCATAATGTCCTGACGGCTTTCACCACCTAAGGCAGAGAGGTTAAAGGATAGATAGGACCATCACTTACAGCACTAAAAAAGTGAAGTGAAAAGGAAATGAGTTGCCTTTACTAAAATTCAACAAATTATTAAAAATCTGGAAATGCTATTGTCTGGAGGAACAAAAATATTACAGAAGTTTATGAGAAAAGAGTTGCGTTTATTATATGAAAGCAAATCACGAAGCCAGAAAATGCACCAACTCCTTTGAGCGTTTGTTTCTGCAAATGAGACCCTATAACCTTGCAAGTACATACACGAAAAAGCATGAAACAGAACAATTCAAACTAAATCCTAAGAGATCTCTGTATTTTTATATGGCGATATTAACTGTTTCAGTGATAGTTTACAGAAAGAGTCCTTTTGTAGCTTCAACATAACCAGGCGTCTGACGAAAATTTTAATATTTTAGCAGGGCAGGGACTGACTTAGAGAAAACAAAGCTAAGATAAAAAAGGGGAAAGTGAGGAAAGAATCGATATACCCGAAGTGACGAGGCAAGCAAAAGCATGCCAGTGGCGAGGAGGCTGAGAAGATAAGGGTATTGGAGATGATATCAGGAGATGAACGACCCAGCCTCCCAGGTTGGATGCCAGGGAAGGAAGGGTGAGGAGAGCAGAGGAGGTTCCAATATGGATGATTACCAAGTGTACGAAAACAGAAAATCTTCAGTGAAAAAAAGACATCGAACTTTGATACGCGATCATGTTTTTTGGAGTTGAAAGCGAAATGTATAGAATATCATACTTTGTAGTTACTTTATTTGCATCAACAATTGTGATTAAATCTTTGGCTATTTGTTAATGTTGCTGATCTGGCATGTTTTGAACAATCCCTCTTTCCTTATTCACGACCGAAGAACATAAAATCCTCCTAACAGAGATATGATGTTCCTGGCTAACCATAAATTATTATTATTATTATTATTATTATTATTATTATTATTATTATTATTATTATTATTATTATTATTATTATTTTCTACCTCAGTCATCCTATTCGACTGAGTGGTATTTATAGTTTGGGGTTCCGGGTTACATCCTGCCTCCTCAGGAGTCCATCACTTTTCTCACTAATATTATTATTATTATTACTATTATTATTATTATTATTATTATTATTATTATTATTATTATTATTATTATTATTCAGAAAATGAACCCTATTCAAATGGAGCAAGACTACCAGGGGCAATTGACTTGAAGTTTAAGCTTCCAAATAATGTGGTGTTCATTCAAAAGAAGTAACAGATAGTAATGGGATCAGTTGTTAGAGAAATATAAATTAAAAAATTTTTAAATAAATAAAAATGTAAAAAAATATTAAAATACAAGTTGAATTCTATCATCATTCTTACAGGAAATACCCTCTTTTGTTAGCACCACGCCTAATAATATCCGATGACTGATTTTAATTCCTAGTTAGGAAACTCTAAGGTTTTTTTCTGGGTATTCAAGGGACCTTCCTGACATCATGTTATAGGTTGACAAATAAATGGTATTTGGGAATTCACAGTATACGCGGTATACGTACATTCATATATATTTGAACCCAGGGTAGTGATATTGCAATTTTAGGGGAAATCATATGAAAGGCAACCTTCTTCATTCCAGTACCACTTGTATGATTCATCCAAAGTGCAAGTTGCCTGCGAAGTTAGGCAAAGTCACCCATATGAAATGAAATGGTAAAGAATTTCTTTCATGTATTTGCATCCTCAACATCTAAATCCAGCAGCTTTTGTGGCAAATTCTATAGAAATATATTCAAGACACTAAGACTTTCGGTGAGGTATTGCGAAACGCAGGATTCAGGAGCACTCTCTCTCTCTCTCTCTCTCTCTCTCTCTCTCTCTCTCGCTCTCTCTCTCTCTCTCTCTCTCTCTCTCTTCATCATTCTTTTGAAGAGTCTGACAGCCTCTCTCTCTTTCTCTCTCTCTCTCTCTCTCTTCGCCATTCTTTTGAAGATTCTGACAGTCTCTCTCTCTCTCTCTCTCTCTCTCTCTCTCTCTCTCTCTCTCTCTCTGAGCCTGGCGCTCCATTCCGTTAAGCGGAAGAAGAGGAATGCCCATAAGGTGCCGATAGGACGAGTATGAATGAGGCGTCAGTTTCACCAGAGGTCGTCCAGTAATGGCTTTATCAAGCTCCGCTGCTTCAGCAAGTCTCTGCCTAAGCTTTTTTTCTCATTCAAGTCATGACAAAGAAAAACATATTTACTGCCAGGATTTTTTTCCTCTTTCCTTCTGTACTTTTTTTTCTTTTGTAAGTTTAAATGTACATAAAAGCAAGGAATTTCGTAGGTGTATCAGCATGAGCAAATAATGACAAGTTTAATCTGTCCTTCAAAGTTCCTCATCATAATGGACGTGATAACTGATCCATTTCTATAACGACTTCTTAATTGCAGATTAGTTGACTTTAACGCAATTTATCTTTCCATGTGTCGTGGAACGAAAACAACCTGATGTCATGAAATGAATAATGTATCATGAAACTGAAGGAATAAGTATTTTTTCGCATCATGAACAATATAAAACTCACCGGTAAAAATGAATAAAAAAAGATAGAGAAACATCGAGTTTTATCGCAAGGTTCCAATTCCATGACAGTCAGTGGGAAACATCTTCCGACACAGACAAAAAAAGAAAGCAATGTGAAAATATACATAAGACATTTTTGTCAGTCCAGTTATTGGCCCTTACTTTTGAAAAGTTCACATTTAGATCGATTTTTCGACATCTGAACATTTCTCATTTAGCCTCGAGGGATTTTTAAACTTCTCCTGCAAGACGGTAGACCTTAGAAGTGCCTCTATTACTTGTTTGGATTTTTTTGTTGTAATTCGACCTGAAAACAAGAGAAATTGGATAAAATTTTATTTTTAAAGCCAAAAAAGATAAATTTATGATAAAAATTATATATTTATCTTTAGCAAATTATATAATGGGAACTAAGAAGCAGAATAAAAAAAAATACTATTAAAACAATTTAGGATTGCAGACTGAAGATATCCTATAAATAGACAAGAAAAATAGGAGGTTACCGGAGAACACATTCAAAGTAATGTTGTATATCAGGATTTTTCAGGTAGAATGCAATGCACAAATATTACCCAAGTTCAACATAACTGTATTTCAGAACTTTTATTTTATAGGTCTATCAGCATAAGCAAATAATGAATTTCGAGGAATTATCTATTATTAGTTTTTTTTACAGTTTTGGAATGGTATATGTCTAAATAAACATGTCCTGAAATATTATTGCTAAAAAACCTTTTAGTGTTTTTTTTTTACATTTTTGTTCACTCCATTTACCGGCATTTGAGCGGCATTGAGCAAAAAATTGTCGCAAACTTTCTGCATGACATTTTAGGTGGAAGTGAGAAATATACTCTTGTAAGGTGTCAAAGAAACGAGCAGGTAAAGGTTAC
>JANJGK010002011.1:97500-120000 GCA_039081455.1 Macrobrachium rosenbergii | reverse complement strand
ATGTCTTGCGTTTACTGGAAATGGCAGTACTTTTAAGGTGATTTGAGGCACAAGGCTGGGTCGACTGAGCAGATAGTAGTGAGGACCCTGGAAAAATGTCCAGGATTAGCATGCTACACAAAGAAGTTTCTCTCTCAATAAGTTAAAAAATGCACCATGGAGGAGTTGATTAATTAAATTTAATTAGCCCGTGGTAATACTATGGAGGGGGTAATCTACTACTGATCACTGAATTAAGTTAACTCGAGGTTTGGATAAGTCATGGGGTTGAATTTTGGGCTGCTTTGGTGTTAGGTTCTTAGCGAAGGGTTTGGTTTGGAGAATGAAAAGTGAGAATTGGGAAAAAATAAAAAGAGAGAAATTCACTGAGAGGAAAAGGACTGGCTAGAGGACTAATTGGTTCTGGTGTACCTTTTTAGGCCTGTGGATGTTCGCGCATAACATACAAGGACGGCTCGTCCAACGCCCTTAGTCCCTCCAGAAGAAAAAAGGAGTGGAGAGTAGTGTGACCTTTCGTGTTGCCATCTGGGTACCGAGTCTCGTGTTGTTTACGAGTGGCGAGATGCTTCTCTGTTGTGTGCTTGGGAGCGGTGAGGCCATTCATCTGCAAAATAGTCACACAGCCAGCAAAAGTGTGTAGGAAAATAGATCTTATGGTTAGGTGCTTAAAGGTTAAGTTCCTAGTCTACCTCACAGCCTGGCTTCACCTCTATCATTAATGGAGGGGCATCAGCCACTGGACACGTGAAAACAAGGGCGGTCAAAGGGGTGCTATTGTCTTGCCTGAGTTCAAAATAGGCGCTAACCTACCTTCCCACCAATAAATCTAGCCTACTAGTTAACGGAGAAGTGTTTTTGTTCAGAAATTCAAATTATTTCCTGGCTGGCTAAGAGGGAGGAATGAAAATGCGTGAAAGGTCCCCCCATTGAAAAGGCATTCACACCCTTTCGGGCGTCCCTACATAAACTGTGCTTTTGCACTGCAATAGCTAAGTGGACCTACCTAACTGCTAAGATGGGTACTTGTGGTGCTAACTTACTTACTACAGCAGAGCCTAACCTACACAATGGTATATACAATTTCTACTGGTTGTCTCTGATGATTGGGGAACTCCACTCCTAGGCAATGGGCACATGGTAAATCTCTAACATAGCCTACTATCCTATGGCTCTGGTACTAACTAATGACACGTACCTAACTAAATGCAATTAATTACGGATTACGCAATGCTTTAGGAATAATACACGCAATAAATGTGAACATGAGTAACCTGAAGGGTTTATTATAGTTAGTGACCAGGGGGTGTACCAGCTTGAGTATTGGTTCGTTAGATGATGCTAGTCACAAGGTTAGTATTAAAAAATGCTTAGGGTGTTAGGGGTTAGTCTACTGGGACAGAGATCATGCAGGCTACCTTCTCTGGTAGGTGCCAAGATCACTCTGAGGTGGAAGCGGCACTGTGCCAATGGGACACTAGTGCCAAGGAGAGGTGGTGGCTCTGATTAGCTAATTGGATCTCTTCTGCCCCTTCTTCTTCTTCTTCTTCTTCTTCAAGGGCCTCCAAGGTCTGGCTACGCCATTCCTAGGAGGTGATGAGGGCACCGACTCTTGGGAAAGGCCAGAAGTGCCATCAGGAGCAGGATCAGGGGTAGCCCTAGTAGCTGTGGGCTGGTTCCCTACTTCGGCTGCTGTGACAACCATCGTAAGGGAAGAGCCAGCGTCTGCGTCCCGGCCATACAGTTCCGGCAAGGTTCGAGAGTATTTAGTTTTAATACTTTATTGATTGCCTTTAAATGTTTTAGTGTTGAGGGGTTCGATTTTGGTGCGTTAAAAGCTTAAATAGTTTAAATAAAATGTTGGTTTGTGGATCCAAAGATATAATTTTTTAGTTTAGGCAGTGTTGTGGAATAATAAGATGATTTTAAGGAGCATTTTGTTTTTATTAATTGTATCTATTGCTAGTCTGATCACTTCTCTAAATTTACTTTTTTTCTGGTTGTTGTTATTTTTTAGACTGGGAGTTGGTCAGAATCAACAGGGCTAGTGTCGAAATAGCTTGGATTGTCGACTGAATGTCAGTGATGTTTATGTCTTTTGTTTGTTTTATTTCTTCTATGGTTTCATTCTATAGGGGTGGTTATATGTCCAGGGATTATAATATCGGGCGTTTTATGTATTTGGTTTTGGGATTTGTTCTTTCTATGCTCTTGTTGATTATTAGCCCTAATATAATTAGTATTTTGTTGGGGTGGGATGGCTTGGGCTTAGTGGCTTATGCTTTGGTTATTTACTGTCAAAATGAAAAGTCTGCTGGTGCTGGTATGTTGACCGACCTGTCTAACCGGGTGGGCAATGTTGCTATTTTACTTAGTATTTCTTTGATGCTGAGTTTAGGGGGCTGAAATTATTATTTTTATGTGGGAGGAGAGTCTATTGCTAACAGGTATGTTATCTTTTTAGTTGTGTTGACCAAGAGGGCTCAAATTCTATTTTCGCTTGGCTTCCTGCGGCAATGGCAGCTTCGACTCCTGTTTCTGCTTTGGTTCATTCTTCTACACTAGTTACTGCTGGAGTCTATCTTTTAATTCGATTTAGTCCAAGACTGATGTCATCTTTTGCCAGGACTTTGTTATTACTGTTGGGGTGTTTAACTATATTTATGGCTGGGTTGGGGGCTAATTTTGAGACTGATTTAAAGAAAATTATTGCTCTTTCTACTTTGAGACGGTTGGGTGTTATAATCACTATTTTTACGAATAGAACTTACCTGGCAGTTATATATATATAGCTTAATCCCTGTCGAACCGGCAGATTTTTCAAAACTCGCGGCAACCGCCGAATGGTAGGTGTCCGATAGGTGGTTAACAACCCTTATAGGGTGGTAGTTGGAATCATTCCCGTTTTCAGTTCCTCAGATCATCTCTGCCGGTTGGACCGACAACATCGTTGTTGGTTCTCCGTCGGGTTTTTCGCTCGCTTCCCTAGGTCGCTGTGTTGGACCTTTTATTGGTGACGTATTTTGACCTTTGGATTGGCAATCGCTTTTGTGGCTTGTTTGGATTTATTCTTTTGACTGTTCTTGGATAAGATGTCTGATCCTAAGTTTTTTCGAGTATGTGTGAATGAAGAATGTAAGGTTAGGTTGCCGAAAGCTTCGGTGGACCCTCACACTGTTTGTTTAGGGTGCAGGGGTTTTGAGTGTGCCTTGGATAAAAGATGTAAAGAATGCGAGGATTTGGATGAAAAGAAATGGATGGAAATGAAACGCTATGTGCGTAAATTAGAGATGGATAAGTTAAGGAGGGCCTCTAAATCTAAATCTAGGTCTGTGAGTGATGTTAGCCTAGACATTTCTTTTAACCCTTCTATTCCTAAATCACCCTTAGAAGTAGATCCTTCTCCCGAGGTGGTAACCCCCGCTCCTTCTACAGGAACTGTATCTGCTGTTATGGACCCTCAGTTCGCCAGGATGGCGGCTGAGATGAAAGAATTAAAGGATCAACTTGAAGCCTTGAAAAAAGGTAAGAGTACAAGTGAAGTTTGTGATAATGATTGTGCTAGTGCAGTGGAGGTGGCGACTGATCGACCCTGTCATGCCCCTAGATCTAGACCTCTACCAAGCTCCCAGGACCAAGGGAGAAGGTATGTCGACGATCGTAAGGGGGTGAGAGGGACGTATCCTCGGTCAGCCGTCGCCTCAAGCAGTCCTGTTGCTTTTTACCAGGCTGCTTATGACCGCCACAGGAAAGGCGTGTCGGAAGAGCTTGCGTCTTCTCCTAGCCCCTCTCCTAGACGTAGATGGCAGTTTGAGGTTTCGAGACCGACCAAAAGAAGATGGTTGCAGCAAGAGGATCATCCCCGGACTCGCTCTCCCCTTTCGGGTGCGTGGAGCTCCCCTGAATCTTTTGCTTCCGACGACGACCGAAACGCCTCTCCAGCAAAAAGGTCAAGACCTTTTTCGGAATGCTCTCCTCTCGCTGTTCGGAGGAGGGAGAGTTCTCTTCTTTCTGCTTCCGGAGAATTCTCGAGGAATCCTTCTCCTGCTCCCAGCTTGTCTCGACAACCTTCTCCCTCGGATCCTCAAGATGCAGCTGCTGCGGCTAAATCATTTATGACCGTCATGCAAGGCCAATTGGCTTCTCTCGTTCAGGCCTTTAGTCGTCCTCCCCCGCAGTCGGTCAGACGTAAGGACTCCAAGTTACCAGTGTAGAGATCTAGAAGGGAGTCCCCTGCTGAAGTTTCTCCTAGGGATAAGAGAGAACTGGATCCCTCTCCCGTTCGAGTCAACAAGGGGCGCTCTTCTGGCCTGGAACATAAGAATCTTTTCGTTTCTCCCAAGCAAAAACCTCAGGGTTCTTCTCCTGAGGCTCGACTCTGCTCCTCTCCACGCCTTAAACGACAGGAATTTTCTTCCTCTCGCCGGGAACATTCTTCCTTTGTTCAGCAAGATTACGACTTCGGTTCTCCAGGGAGGAAAGAACGCAGTGGATTTCCTCGACGCCAGGACGCATTCGCCTCTCGACGCCAGGACGCATCCAATTCTCGGCGCCAGGACGTATCCAATGCTCGACGCCAGGACGCTTCCAGCTCGCGATACCAGGACGCATCCAGCTCTCGACATCGGGATTCTTCTAGGGCTGTTTGTCAGGACGCAACCAGCTCTCGCCGCCAGGACGTAACCAACTCTCGCCGCCAGGACGCTTTCGGCGATCGTACGTCCTCCCCGGGTACAATACAGCGGGAAGAGAAAGAGACAGAGTTGGAAGGAATGCATGATTTGGAAGACGTTTCAGAAGACGAAGATAAACCTTCTAATGCGGCTGATGACTATAAGGTTCTTTCTCGCTCTCTTTTGGAGCTGTATGGTGAGGAGTTTAAGCCTGCTGCTCCTCGTTCTCCTCAGTCCCAGTTTAACAGGAAGAAATCGAGGAAGCAGTCAGCCTTTATTAAAATGAAGCTTTCCATTTCTGCTAAGAAGGCTCTGACCAGGATTGATAACTGGCTTAAGGAGCGTAGGCAAGCAGTAAAGTCCTCCTTCTCGTTTCCTCCAACTAGGCTTGCTTCGAAGGCGGGTATGTGGTATGACACTGGAGAAGCTCTTGGCCTGGGAGTACCTGCCTCCTCCCAGGGGGACTTCTCTGGTTTAGTAGACTCTTCTAGAAGACATGCCCTTAACTCAGCTAAGGTGATGTGGTCTATGACGGAACTAGACCATCTCATTAAAGGAATTTTTAGGTCTTTTGAAGTGTTCAGTTTTTTAGACTGGTCTGTTGGAATTCTATCCAAGAAGATGGAAACCATGCAGGCTACAGGAATTGAAGACCTTTCCAGTATTATGGCCTGTATGGATAAGGCTCTGAGGGATGGAGCAAATGAGATGACTTCTCTTTTCACTGCAGGGATTTTGAAGAAGAGGGCTTTGTTATGTTCCTTCACGTCAAAATCGACTACAGTCGCACAGAAGGCGGAGCTCCTTTACGCCCCCCTCTCGGAGCATTTGTTTCCGGAGTCCTTGGTCAGGGATATTTCTCTGACTCTGGCACATAAAGCTATGCAAGATTTACTTTCTCGCTCGGCTAGGAGGTTTCCTTCGGTAATTCCTCCAGCTGCCAAAAAGGAGGAAAAGAGAGTTCAACAGCCCTTTCGGGGCAGAGTTCCTTCTAGAGCTGATTTCAGAGGAAAAAGACAAGAAACAGGGGGTAGAACTAACAGAAGGACGTTTAGAACACGCTCTAGAAATTGAGAAACAAGTCCTCCAGACAACAGTAGGAGCAAGGCTGTCTCTATTTTGGCAGGCTTGGGAAGCAAGAGGGGCGGACAACTGGTCTCTCTCAGTCATCAAGGAAGGGTACAAGATCCCCTTCTCGAGGAAACCGCCACTTTCAACAAAGCCACTAGCCCTAGTGGCTCAGTACTCGAACGCATTGAAACGAAGGGCACTCCTGAATCTAGTAGACCAGATGTTGGAGAAAGGAGCGATAGAACCAGTTTTGGAACTAGGATCCCCAGGGTTCTACAATCGTCTGTTTTTAGTGCCCAAGAGTTCGGGGGGATGGAGACCGGTCCTGGATGTCAGCGCATTGAACGGTTTTGTGGAGAAGACCAAGTTTACCATGGAGACGTCTCAGTCTGTGCTGGCAGCAGTCCGTCCAGGGGACTGGATGGTATCCCTGGACCTGCAGGACGCTTACTTTCATATTCCCATCCACCCAACTTCAAGGAAGTTTTTGAGGTTTGTGATCCAGGACAAATGCTTCCAGTTCAAAGCTCTTTGTTTCGGCCTCAGCACAGCTCCTCAAGTGTTCACCAGAGTAATGTCAAATGTGGCAGGATGGCTTCATCAAGAAGGGATAAGAGTATCCCTGTACCTAGACGACTGGCTGATAAGGTCCCAGTCAAAGAACAGGTGTCTGGAGGACTTGCACAAGACGTTTATGATTGCTCAGGATCTGGGTCTCATTATCAACAAAGAGAAGTCTCAGATCGAACCGAGTCAGACGATTCTTTATTTGGGGATAGTTCTGGACTCAGCTCGTTTTCGGGCTTCTCCCTCACAAGAAAGACAAATCAAGTGCCTCGAGAAGGTTCAGTATTTCCTGGAGAGGCAGAAGTGCTCGGCGAGGGAGTGGATGAGTTTGTTGGGCACCCTCTCCTCCCTCGAGAAATTTGTCTCTCTGGGAAGGTTGCACCTCAGACCTCTTCAACACTTCCTTTCAAGAATCTGGGACAGGAAGAATCAGGAGGACTCATTTTCCTTCCACATTCCAGCAGAGATCAAGAAACATCTGAGTTGGTGGCTGGACCCGTCGATCTTAGGGGAAGGAATCTCCCTACGCAGAAAGAACCCAGACCTAGTGTTGTTCTCAGATGCTTCGGAGTCGGGATGGGGAGCAACACTGGGGAACAAGGAAGTTTCAGGCTCTTGGGAAGAGGGACAAATCGGATGGCACATCAACAGGAAAGAGTTGATGGCCATCTGGTTAGGTTTAAAAGCCTTCAAGGAATCTGTCGCGGGGAAAGTAATAGAAGTGAATTCCGACAACACCACGGCTCTTGCGTATATCAGCAAACAAGGAGGGACTCATTCTTTACCTCTTTACGAAACAGCAAGAGAGCTCCTTCTGTGGACAAAAGACCACAGGGTGGAGCTTTTGACGAGATTCGTGCAGGGGCAGAAGAATGTAAGAGCGGACATGCTCAGCAGAAGAGGGCAAGTTCTGCCCACGGAATGGACTCTCAATCTTCAAGTTTGCCAGAAACTGTGGAGTTTATGGGGGAGGCCTTCAATAGACCTCTTCGCCTCCAGCCAGAACAAGAGAATCCCGAACTACTGCTCTCTAGTCCCGGACAGAGAAGCAATAGCAGTAGACGCCTTCTTGATGGACTGGACGGGGATGGACACTTATGCGTTCCCTCCGTTCAAAATAATCAATCTAGTAGTCAAGAAATTCGCCCTCCTAGATTCAGGGAGAATGACCCTGGTAGCCCCCTTTTGGCCAGCAAGAGAGTGGTTCACAGAGGTGATGGAGATGTTAGTGGACTTTCCGAGAAGTCTTCCCCCAAGTCCAAGGCTTCTCAGACAGCCCCACTTCGAGAGGTATCATCAAAACCCCCTCGCTCTTCAACTGACTGCATTCAGACTATCGAGAAGCTTGTCAGAGCGAGAGGATTTTCAGCTCAAGCTGCAAGAGCTATCGCCAGAGCGAGGAGGGTCTCTTCACAGAGAGTTTACCAATCAAAGTGGGAAACCTTTAGATCTTGGTGTAAGCAGCATAAGGTTTCCTCAACCACTACCTCTGTGAGCCAAATAGCTGATTTTCTCTTGTCCCTCAGGCAAGATTCTAAGCTGGCCGTATCCACCATAAAAGGATACAGAAGCTTGTTGTCTACCGTCTTTAGGCACAGAGGCATTGATTTGTCTCAAGATAGAGACTTGAGAGACCTTTTAAAGTCTTTCGAAACAACGAAGCAGACTTTGAGACCCCCGTCCTGGAATTTGGATGTGGTTTTGAAGTTCTTGTGCAGCAGGAAGTTCGAACCCATCTCTCAAGCAACCCTGAGAGACGTAACAAAGAAAACTCTTTTCCTTCTCGCTCTTGCTACAGCGAAAAGGGTTAGCGAGATTCAGGCTATTCAGAAACAAGTAGGCTTCAATCGTAATGGAGCAATATGCGCATTAAGGCTTGACTTCCTTGCTAAGAATGAGAACCCTTCCAAACCCTGGCCGGGGACGTTTGAGGTTCCTAACCTCACTGATTTAGTGGGCCAAGAGGAGGAGAGACTACTCTGTCCAGTTAGAGCCCTCAAGGCTTATATTTCCAGGACAAAGGACGTAAAAGGTTCTTCCAGTTCCTTGTGGTGTTCAGTGAAGGATCCTCAAAAGCCCCTCTCGAAGAATGCGTTATCATTCTTTTTGAGGGAGACAATAAGAGAAGCTCACCTTTTATGTGAAGAGGAGGACTTTGGTTTGTTGAAGGTGAAGGCTCACGAAATAAGAGCCATTGCAACTTCTCTGGCTTATAGAAAGAATATGTCAGTTAAACAAATTATGGAGGCCACTTTTTGGAGAAGTGACTCTGTTTTCGCTTCTCATTACCTCAGAGAGGTAAGAGTAGATTATGAGAAATGTTACGCCTTGGGCCCATATGTAGCTACAGCTTCGGTATTGGGTAAAGGAGTGACTGCCTCCCCTCAACCTTAACTTTTGTTTGGGATACCTGTAATTGGGCTGGTGTTTTTATGGTTGTCTGAGGAAGCTTCCTTGTGGGAACAGCAACCCCAGTCTACTAGATAGGTGTATATCTAGTCTGCAAGGTTAGGTGGTTAGATTGAGTAAGGTTACAGGTAATAGAAGGGGAATAGGAAGTACAGAAGTCTAGTCACGTTGTTGGTCTCACCCCGTTTGACAGACTCGATTGAGTTGTTTCAGTATAACAGGTCTTCACCTGACTGGCGCTCCTAAGGGAAAGCGGCTCAAGAGGCAGGAACCTTTGAAGTCAGCTACCTTAGCAGGTAAGGAATCAAGGTGTTTACCTACGACTTTTAGTTGTCTCCCAACAATGTTGGCTGTCTTTCACCCTCCTCCAAATGTGTGAATCAGCTATATATATATAACTGCCAGGTAAGTTCTATTCGTAAAAATGAAGTTTTTATGATAAAACAAAGTTTTATGAATACTTACCTGGCAGTTATATATATATTTTAAATCCCACCCTCCTCCCCTCAGGAGACAGGTCGGGCAAGAGATGATCTGAGGAACTGAAAACGGGAATGATTCCAACTACCACCCTATAAGGGTTGTTAACCACCTATCGGACACCTACCATTCGGCGGTTGCCGCGAGTTTTGAAAAATCTGCCGGTTCGACAGGGATTAAGCTATATATATATAACTGCCAGGTAAGTATTCATAAAACTTTGTTTTATCATAAAAACTTCATTTTAAGGCTGGGGTGAGCTACTTTGGCTTTTTTCCATCTACTAACTCAGGATTTGTTTAAAGCTTTTTTGTTTATATGTGCTGGATCTGTTATTCACAGGGTTGGAGATTATCAAGATATTCATATAATGGGGGTTTAGTCAATTTTATGCCTATTAGGGTGATGTGCATTAATTTGACTAATTTAGCTCTTTGTGGTTTTCCATTTTTAGCGGGGTTTTACTCTGAGGATTTAATTTTAGAGGTGGCTTTCTTGAACCCTTTAAACGAGGTTTGTTTTTGATTATTAGCTTTAGCTACTGGCCTTACTATTTGTTACAGGTTTCGTTTGGTCTATTACAGGCTCAGTGGTGATTATAAGTTGAGTTCTATTTCTTCAGTGAGTGATTCTGATGTTTAATGACTTGGCCAATACTTGGGTTGAGGGCTGGGGCTGCAGTGGGTGGGGCTGCCATTTCTTGGCTTGTATTTCCAGCTCCTACTATAATATGTTTGACTCTGCCTATAAAATTGATTGCTTTGGCTGTTAGCCTGGTTGGTGGGTTTGTGGGGTGTGTATTGAATTTAATGGTAGAGAATTGTAAGCTTAAGTCTTTGAGATTATATCCTGTGGTTGTGTTTTCTGGTTCTATGTGATTTATGCCTTTGCTGTCCACTATTGGTGCCAGGCGAAAGGTTTTAGGAGGGGCCTCTGTTTACTCTCAGTTGGGGGACGGGGGTTGATCCGTGTATTACGGCGGACAAGGTATTTATAGAACTTTAATCAAATCTTCTGGGTATCTTCAGGCTATTCAGGAAAATAGAATTAAAAATGGTGATTTTATTAGTTTGATTAGTGGGATTGCTATTAATTATTTAAACTTAAGAAGCTTAACATTGAAGCTGTAAAGGAGGCAGATTTGCCCTTGAGTGTTTTAAAAAGGGTTGGTACCTTTGGCTCTACAATGAAAATGTAGCATGTTAATTACACTATAAAAACTTAGGAATAAAGACGGAACTTAACCATCTGAGAAGCTGCCTCTCCTTGTTTTTCCCTTAGTTAGAACTTGAGTTCAGTGGTACCATTAACAGTGGTATACCTCAATTTGGTTTTAACTAATTAATTGAAGGTATATTTACCAGGGCCTAGGTCGAAACTAGGTGCGACGCTCACTTTTCAACTAAGATCAGCTCCTTGGAGCACCTTATGAGTGCAAATCAAATATCATAGTTGACTATGATCTCTTATTCTGATCATTCTAAGGCTCCTTGTATTCATTCGTCTTAGAGTCCCAAGAGTAGGATAAGAAGAAAGAATAGGCCTGTCACAGTTCATGTTTTTACGTTTGCGAAGGTGATAATAGTGGTTAGGGGGAGTAAGAGAGTAATTTCTACGTTGAAAATCAAGAAAATAATAGCAATTAGGAAGAATCACAGTGAGAAGGGCAGACAAGCGGATCCCTTAGGGTCGATTCCACATTCGAATGGGGGATCTTTTTTCTCGGTCGGCAATGGTTTTTTTAGCTGAAAGGGTAGAGATAATTATAACTGCTATGCTATTGAGATAATTAAAATGATAGTGATGAGAGTAATTGCAATTAACACTGATTATCCTGGAAATACCAGACACAGTTGATTGGAAGTCAATTGTACTATTTATACTAGATAATCATTTAACTATCCTCCTCATCAGTAGATTGAAATGTTTAAGAATAGTCATACTGTGTCTACGAAGTGCCAGTATCAGGCAGCTGCTTCAAAGCCGAAGTGGTGGGCTGATGAGAAGTAGCATATATATATAGTCGGTATAGGGATATGAGAAGGAAGCAGGATCCAGTGATTACGTGAAGCCTGTGGAAACCAGTGGCTACAAAAAATGTTGATCCGTATACAACTGAGTCTGTGATTGTGAAGGGGGCTTCATAATATTCTATGGCCTGAAGGGCTGTGAAGTATATGCCTAGTGTAACAGTGAGTGCTAGACTTTGAAGGGCCTGCGTGTGGTTGGATGCGAGAAGAGTGTGGTGTGCTCAGGGTACTGTGGCCCCCGAGGCTAGTAAAATTGCTGTATTAAGAAGAGGAATTTGAAAGGGGTTGAAGGTATTGATTCCTGCTGGTGGTCAGCATGTTCCTAACTCTACTGTGGGGGATAGTCTACTATGGAAAAGGCTCAGAAGAATGAAAAGAAAAAGAGGACTTCAGAGGCAATATATAAAATTATTCCCCATCGGAGGCCATTGGCTACTTTTGATGTGTGAAGACCTTGATATGTTCCTTCTCATGTAATATCTCGGCATCATTGGATTAGTGTTAATAAGGTTGCTGTGGTTCCTAGAATTAAGAGGTCTACGTTGAATTGGTGGAATCACTTTACAAGTCCAGTGGTAAGTATTATAGCTCTAATGGAACCGGTAAGGGGTTATGGTCTGATGCCTACTAGGTGGTAGGCATGATGTCCGTGTTTTGGCATTAGTTTACTTCTCTAGCATAAAGGGTTCTTGGAGCGGCAAATACATAAGATTGAATTACAGCAACTGCTGCTTCTAAAATTAGAAGAAGGATCTGGGCTAATACTAGTATGAATACTGCTGTTTGGCCTAAGTGTGGTCCTGTGTTTCCTATTAGTGTTAAGAGAAGGTGTCTGGCAATTACGTTGGCTGCTAGCCGAATGGCCAGGGTTCCTGGGCGAATTACGTTTCTAATGGTTTCGATCAATACCATTACTGGTGTAAGTGGTCCTGGGGTTCCTGCTGGCACGAGGTGGCCAAATGTGTGTTGAGTTTGGTTAATTCATCCGAATAGTATAAATGCTATTCATAAGGGCAGAGCTAAGGACAGTGTTATTGATATGCATCTTGTTCTTGTTAAGATGTAAGGTATGAGTCCTAAAAAGTTATTGAATACGATAAATCTAAATAGAGAGAAGAATATGATAGTTCTTCCCGGGTTGGTTGGTCCTAAGAGGGTTTTGAATTCTTTGTGTAAGGATGCTGTTACTGAGGAACATATCAGTGAAGAGTGTGACGGTATAGCTCAAAATGGGTAGGGGATAAACAATAGCCCGAGTATTGTGGATGCTCAGTTTAGAGATAGGTGGTTAATCCTAGAGATTGGGTCAAATCTTGAGAACAGGTTTGTTATCATTTTCAGTGTGCTTGGTCTTTTTATAGGGGCTATGTGCGGATCAATTTTAATGGGTGTTTTGATAAAGTATCTTGAGATGACAATTAGGGCTAGTATTACTGTGAAAAATATGTACATGTTTAGTCATAATAGGGGCTGTTTGAGGGATTTTAAAATATTACTTAGTAATAATTCGAGCTTGACAAGCTCGCGTTATGTTTGAACTAATTTTAATCATTAGAAGTAGGCATAACTACTATTGTAAGTTTAGAAGACTTACACTTGCTTTCAGTCATCTAGTGAGTTATTACTATTAGATGAAATTCAGTTTAGAAAGGATTTAATTGAAGTTCTTTCTATGACAATTGTCATGAATCTGTGTTTTGCTCCGCAGATTTCTGAACATTGTCCGTAGAATAGCCCCGGTCGATTAATCTGAAACCTGATTTGATTAAGTCGTCTAGGTACTGCATCTGCTTTTACTCCTAGGGCCGGAACTGTCCATGAGTGAATAACATCTCCTGCTCTAATTAGGGCTCGAATTTGGGTGTTTATCGGCAAGATTGTTCGGTTATCTACTTCTAGAAGTCGAAATTCTCTTTCTGTGATACCTTGTCTTGACACTATGCATAAGTCAAATCTGATCTGAGTGAAATCTGAGTATTCATAGCTTCGGTATCATTGTCGGCCAATGGCTTTGAGGGTCACTCTTGGGTTGTTTACTTCATCAAGCAAGTAAAGTAGACGCAGGGACGGAAGGACAATAAAGATTAGGATAATTGCAGGCAGAATTGTTCAAGTTGTCTCGATAGTTTGATGTTCTAATAAAATTCGGTTTGTTAGTGAGTTGAAGAATAGAGATGAGAGTATGAATCCGACTAGGGTGGTGATGAGGATGAGAACTAATATTGCGCGGTCGTGGAAAAAGATTAGTTGCTCTATAAGGGGGGGATGCTGCGTCTTGGAGGTTAAGGGCTTTTCATGTTACCATTACTTCTGAAAGAAACTAGGTTTCCTATTAGGAGCTTATATCCTATGCAATGATCTGCCATTTTAGATAGCTGTTAGGGGGATTTCTATGTATCGGTGATCTGCTGGTGGAAGGTTGTGTTGTCACTCGGTAGAAGTTGACATGAATAGGGAGAATAGAGCGGGTCGCTTAGATGTAAGTGCTTCTCACACTACTATGATGAAGCCCAATACGGCGATTAGGGAAATTAATGGTCCTACTGAAGATACAACAATTCATGTTGTGTAAGCATCTGGGTAGTCAGAGTATCGTCAAGGCATGCCATTTAGCCCTAAGAAGTGTTGTGGGAAGAAAGTTAGATTTACTCCAATGAATATAGTTGTAAAGTGAATTTTTAATCATTTAGGGTGGAGTGACAGCCCAGTAAATATGGGGAATCAGTGGGCAATTCTGGCAAAAATGCCAAATACTGCTCCCATGGATAGAATGTAATGGAAGTGGGCAGCTACATAATATGTATCGTGGAGGAGAATGTCAATGGATGAGTTGGCTAGGACTACACCTGTTAGTCCTCCTATGGTGAATAGGAAAATGAATCCTAGGGCTGTAGGTGAATTGCATACCATGAAGGGTGGCCAGTCATCTGAAAATTTTTATTCCTGTTGGCACAGCAATAATTATTGTGGCGGAAGTGAAGTATGCTCGTGTAGCTACGTCTATCCCGACGGTGAACATGTGATGGGCTCAGACAACAAAGCCAAGTACTCCAATTGCCATCATGGCATAGACCATTCCGAGTGTCCCAAATGATTCTTTTTTTCCCTGATTCATGCTTTACAATATGAGAAATTATGCCGAAGGCTAGTAGGATTAGAATATCTACCTCTGGGTGTCTGAAGAATCAGAATAGGTGTTGGTCGAGAATTAGGTTACCCCTTCCAGCAGGGTCGAAGAAAGATGTGTTTAGGTTCCGATCTGTTAGAAGTATAGTGATGGCTCCGGCTAGGACTGGTGAAGAGAGGAGAAGTAGAATGGCCGTTAAGAAGACAGTTCATACAAATAGGGGTAGCCGATCTATAGTTATTCCAGGGGCTTGTATATTGATTACTGTGGTGATGAAATTAACGGCTCCTAAGATTGAGGAAACCCCGGCTAAGTGGAGGGGGAGAAAATACCCAGGTCTACTGAGGCCCTGGCGTGAGCGGTGCTGGCTGCTAGGGCCGGGGAGACAGTTCATCAGGTGCCAACTCCTCTTTCTACTATTCCTCTAGAGAGAAGTAGTGTCAGAGAAGGAGGTAGGAGTCAGAATCTTATGTTATTTATTTGTGGGAATGCCACATCTGGTGCCCCTAGTATTAGTGGTACTAGTCAGTTGCCAAAGCCACCAATTTTGATTGGTATAACTATGAAGAAAATTATTACGAATGCGTGGGCAGTGACATTTACGTTGTAGATTTGATAATTTCCAATTAGTCTGCCTGGTTGTCCTAAGTCGGCCCGAATTAGGAGTCTTAGTGATGTGCCTACCTTGCCTGCTCATGCTCCGAAGATAAACTATAAAGTTCCAATGTCTTTATGGTTTGTTGAGAAAAGCCACCATTGCGTGGGTAGGTGGCCGATTAAAGGTAATAGATTGTAAATCTATGCATGAAATCATTCTCTGTCCAGGCTATGTAGTTTAAATTTAAGACGTTAGGCTGCAATCCTGAAAATGTGACTATACCATAGCTTATAAGGTTAAAGAGATTGATACTCTTGTTGGGAACTTTGAAGGCTACTAGTTTAGTTAACTTAAAACCTTAGAATTGAATTATAAGGGCTAGTGGGAATAGAATTGGTGTGAGGTTAACTAGGCTGAATACTGCTATTCTTTGTGAGTGGGTTGGTCTAAATGTTGCTATTTTGGGTGATTTTAGAGTAAAAGAGGTGATTCTAATTCGGGTATAAAAGAATAGTGTAATTAGGGCTCTTATTGTTAAAGATCTGATCCATTCTATGGATCAGATCTTTAACCATAAGAGCCCTAATTACAACAAAGTTTCCCAGTCGTCAGCCAAGTGGCAAGCTTCCATAAGTGTGGTGGGCGGCCTGTCGCTAAGATATACCGCAAGGGGCCCAGGCACACATTGGAAGAGGTCCTCTAGCATGGTCTGGTCGAATAGGTCCATGAAGGTCGTGCATGAGAGCGAGTACCAGACTGGGTCTTGTGACAGGCCCATTCCGTCTAGGACCAGCCGACTTCCTTGGCAAGACCTCGGAACTGTTGTCTCCATTTCTCCGGGGTAATCTCGTAGGCCTTGGCGATGACCCTACGGACTTCAGTCATATCGCCTCTTTGACTCTGCGCCAGCGAGTGTAGGGCTGCCTTTGCTTTTCCTTCCAGGTGTTTGGCCAGCACTAAGGGCCTCTCAGCCTCAGTGGTGTTGAAATTGTCGAAGAGCGTCTCAACCTCTACTAGCCATGCTTCTGGCTCTTCCTCAGTCCACTTGGGGACTAGAGAGTTAAGGCTTGAGAGCGGAACATTTGGTGCAGCAGTTATGGGGTTGGAGGCTTGTTGGAGCACTATAGCTTCAGCACTTTCCTTCCTCACTCTCTCCAGCTCGAGCTCCTTGTCTTTGAGGGCTAATTCTCTTGCTGTCTTGGCCTCTTCATACCTCCTGTGATTTTTTCTTTCTTCTTGTTCCACCTGGAGTATTTCATCCAGCTGTTCTTTCATCCACTGGGTGAGTTCCTGTCCGTGAACCCTGCGTCCTGGCCCATGTTCATGAGGGCTTGGCACTGATCTAAAGGCATTGTTATAGTTTATGAGGGGGACTAGGGGAAGTGGTCTGTGACGATGTGGAAGTGTCCCGTAATGTGGTAGCACTTCAGTGGGGTGGCACCCTTTCAAAAAGGTGGCACTGTGGTTGTGTGTGCCATGCGAAGGTCACACTGATGGAGTGATATGAAGGACATCTGATCCTTAGGGGCAGATATGCTGGTAGGTACGGAAGTGATCCTGAAGGTATAATATTCCTTATGGGCAGAAACACTTAGGAAATGGGAGTGATCCTAAAGACGCTACGATCCCTATGGGCGGATACACTGTTGTGGGCACTCTGTATCTCAGGTACAGGTGCAGTGGTGTATAAGTGATTACTTTGATTTGGTTGCACTGTGCCTGCTGGTGTGCTCCGGAAAGCAACACTAGAAGGTGAGTGCAATCAAACAGCACTGAAAGAAATGGCACTCTGCTTGAGGCAGAAGGTAAGTAGGGAGTAAGAGGGAAAGGAGAAAGGGTAAGTGCTTCAGTAGCTTAATTGGTTGGCAGTGCCTCAGATTAGTGGCACTATGGGAGCGGAAACCCTTGGGCGTGCACTCGTGGGTGGTTAGTCCTAAGAACTAGTGGTTGCTCCCTGACATGAGGAAATGGAAGTTATGGGGTTTGCATGCGATATGTGATTTGGTACTTGTGCAACATACGCAAGTCTTGGATAATGAATACCCACTTGTGCATGGCAATTTATAAATGTTATTAAATGGCGGTACGTACGCTTTATGAAATGCACGAGAATTCACTCCGCGACTGAGGCACTTAACGGAAAAGAAAGAGATGGGAGATAATTCAATGAACACTGGCGCGTATATAAATTCGCGCGCTATGTGCGAATGAGTAAAGAAATAATAAAATGGGATCTTAAAAGATCAACGGTTGGACTAAAATTAAAAGAAAATCCTTATTGTACTTGGCTTTTATAAATTTGTGGGTTTATTTTCCAATACTCATTGATTAATTGTTAGTATCCCCTTTGTTATGATGAAAAGAAAAAATCTCTCTCTCTCTCTCTCTCTCTCTCTCTCTCTCTCTCTCTCTCTCTCTCTCTCTCTCTCTCTCTCTCTCTCTCTCTCTCTCTCTCTCTCTCTGAGAGCTTATGGTAATGGAACGTATTCGTTCACATAAAATTTGAAATGTGAAATGTGAAAGTTCTTTTCAGTATCGTCACTTCTTTTTCTTCCGGAATATTTGAATCCAGTGAGGACTCGACTTTTGCGTCCTTTTAACAGCATGGACGTTATCTGGTTTTACTGCCTTCTGCTGTTTGCGCTGTCTGTCTTATTGGAATGGAGATTGGACCTGACGTATAGGGGCTGTTTGCAATAGGCACTTCATGTTTTGTGTTGTATGGATGGCCTGAACTTTTGCTGGAACGTTCGCTCCTGGCTCATTCCTAAAGGGAAAAATATTGTTTTCGATTCTCTTAAATACTGGCTCTTGACAGTGCTATCACCCTTCTTGCATGGGACATGTCATACGTAAATATACACGAGAGAGAGAGAGAGAGAGAGAGAGAGAGAGAGAGAGAGAGAGAGAGAGAGAGAGAGAGAGAGAGGTCTCGGTATACAGCCAACAACGTAATTAACATAAAAAAATTATGCAAATACAAATTTGACACCTACTTATATTTTGAGAAGAAAAATAGAGATTGTCGATTCCCTACACCTAGGAGACGAAAATGCTTGAGGTATTTTTAGAACCATTCGTAGGTAATTCATAGCTTTATATATATATATATATATATATATATATATATATATATATATATATATATATATATATATATATATATATATATATATATATATATATATATATATATATATATATATATATATATATATATATACAGTATGTATTTATATATATACATATACAGTTTATATATATATATACATATACAGTTTATATATATATATATATATATATATATATATATATATATATATATATATATATATATATATATATATATATATATATATATATATATATATATATACATATATATATATATATATATATATATATATATATATATATATATATATATATATATATGTATATATGTATATATATATATATATATATGTATATATGTATATATATATATATATATATATATATATATATATATATATATATATACTGTATATATACATATGTATATATATATATATCATCTATTAATAACAAAAGGTCTTTAAATTCAGTTTCCAGTACTACAGACAAATTGCTCCAGCTTCTTATGATTTACTAAATTCTTGGCAAATAGCACAAAAAGGGGGGAGATGAAGGAAAGTTTCTCTGAGGTTAATGTCACAGAGGTAATGACGATAAAGATTATTACACCCGGAGGCAAATCAGCCGATTATTCTAACTTGGATGTCAACGAGAGAGAGAGAGAGAGAGAGAGAGAGAGAGAGAGAGAGAGAGAGAGAGAGAGAGAGAGAGAGAGAGAGAGAGAGAGAGTGTTTCTGTATGGATGAAATGGTGTTTCGCTATTTACCATAATTATGAGATCTAATTTGCACAATCTTCAAGTTATCGAATTATAGAGATTATATATTCATAATTATTTGTACGTCGAATTTTAAATAAACTTTTTTGTAGTTTAATTTCAAAGAGTAAATATAATGCAGTAATGATTCTACATTGATGTGTTTAATGGAGTATTCAGCAGTAATGTCTGCCAGTCCCCACGCATACCTATACAACTTTGGTATTTTTATTTGAAGAGGGAAAAAAGATATAAAAAACACACTAGAATTTTTCTAGGGCTCTATACTCGGCGCACGGCAAGTGAGCCCCGTATTTTACTCGAAAAGAATTGTAGGTAACAGACCAAACAATTCTCTCCCAATAAAATGTTCGCCCTTCAGTTCTGCCAAAAGTTTTGGACCTTTGTGCAGTTTTTTTTTTGTCTAGTGAAAATGGATTCTCTCTGGTTCAGTAAGTATTGCAGTCTTTTACTTTTATTCTACTATTTCCGAAAATGTATTTATTAGTCAAATGAATTTTGTATTTTTCTGTTATTCCATTTGAAACTTTATGTATAAGACGCCACGATTATGGCATACCCACCTCTCTTTGATCGAGTTTATTCTGTGGCTTTGCAAAGGTCATTTTAATGCAAGGTTGCTGATTCTGGTGCCATTAAGAAAGGACAATAAAATTAAAAGAAACTAGCAATTACATCGTACAGTTAATACATCAGGCACAATGGGTGCATATATATATATATGTGTGTAATAATCAATCATGAAGCTACAAATGTCGCTTAATATCAAATCCACGCTACCTCGGGAATATCCCCGATGGGGAATTATCACCGAGGTAGCGTGGATTTGATATTAAGCGACATTTGTAGCTTCATGATTGTATATAAATCACGGTGTGATAAAAAAAGTCATATATATGTGTGTGTGCGTGCATATTGAAGAACTCGTATAACTAGTGTACCCATGCAGTAAAAGTTGACGGTAATATAATCCCGACTCAGTGGCCATTGCGTGTCTTTCTTAGGCTCGGAAGATGAACACAGTGATTCTCTCTCTCTCTCTCTCTCTCTCTCTCTCTCTCTCTCTCTCTCTCTCTCTCTCTCTCTCTCGCTATATATATATATATATATATATATATATATATATATATATATATATATATATATATATATATATATATATATATAGGCTATATGCAATGGAAGGTGAATTCGAATAAGGAATAGGAAGACCAGTGGTTGAGTAAACATTTTTTATTGCGAGTACTTTCGAGGCTGTAACAAACCCCTTCATCAGGTATCTGAAAATGAATAAATAAAATTCCTTAAACAAAACGCAACCCCTAAAATACAAATAAAATCAGATACATCAGACCTAACTACCGAGAATTAAAATTGAACAGTTCCTTTTAATCCATAAAAGAAACAGTAAAGAGAGGAATGAAGTACAAATTCGAAGATAATTACACAAGTGAAGACAGACACGGAATTAAAAAACAAAGCAAGTCAACTGGCCTTTCATTATTACAGAGTGATGGTTTTCCTCTGATGGTGTACACCGTCTCAGTTGTGGTAGGCTAAAATCACTAGACCGACTGGCTAATATAGAAAAAGATTCAATCTCAGAGGATGGTCTGTTGACCGGAATGCTCTCGAATGGCACTAAATGCTTGTTTGTTAAGTGGTCTCTTTGTTCCACTGATGGGACTAAATGTTCAAAGGCAGGAACCAGAAACTGGAGTTTTGATCTTCCAATAGAAGCTGCATTGCAACAACAACTACACGTTTGCTTATAGACTACAGATGATACTAGTTCTTTTGGCACCATCTCTTTGAACTTGGAAAACTTCTTTTTTATATTTTCATGCCTCAATATGACTGTGAGACTGCCTTGGCAAAACACACACACACACACACACACACACACACACACACACACACACATATATATATATATATATATATATATATATATATATATATATATATATATATATATTAGGTAAAGTCCACAATGAAATCCCTGTTGTAGAGCATAGTATATTAAAATATATATGCATAGAGCTTATAGCTTTCGTCCATCTGCTGTGGACATGGTCACTAAAATGGAGTAAAATGCAACTCAAAAAACAAAATAAAGCAGGAAACCATTTATACAAACAAACATTACAGAAAGTGAAACTGTTTAATCAGGTTGTTGGGCCCGTGTCAGTTCTAAAATTCTTCGAGACCGTCTTGGCGGAAGAAACTCGGAGTCTTCCGCTAAAGAGCCAACAAGGTGATTTTGTTCTGAATTATGACTTTGATTTAGAGAAGAATTCAACTGACTAGATATGTTTCTAAATTTACGAATACCAGTATATTTACAAATTTCTTCACATATAATATTGTTTTTAACAATGCGCAAGTTTCCATCAAATGTATCATTTAACTAAATAAGGGGGCCTTCAATACAACTTCTGGTGGACCTGTCCAAGCATTTATATACAACTTGACCAGTTTTAAAATTTATTCTATGATCCCTTTCCCAGGCGTGTCTAGCTATAGAGCTATAATTATTCCTCAATTTACATGCTGAAATATGTTAATTTTTTTTCATTCACCAAACGAACGACCACTTTCACCGGTATAGCAAGAATCACAAACCAAGCAACCAATAGCATAAACACCAATATCTTCGGACAATTTTACATGGGTGTTTTTTTATGATTTTTCTCCCAACTGTGTTAGGGTACTGGGATACAATATTGCACCCGTGTTTTTCAGTATTTAATTTTTGCAAAATATCTTCAAGCTGCTCCTTGTTGAAAGGGAGTGGAAGTGCTTGCTGAAATGACGGCTGTTCAGGTCTTTCCCTTGGGTGATAATACATCCTCCTCCTAGCTCTACACAGACATTATCTATCGAATATTTGGGGTAACAATTTACGAAAACTTGAAACTAGAAACTTTAACTCTTTATCTAAAGAATAAACACGTATCACACACACGATATGCTAAAAAAAATAGATTACTGAGTACGTAAATGTTCACTTTAACATTATGAGAGTAAAAACGAAGGTAATAATTAGAATGTGTGTTCTTTCTGAAACAGAAAATTTAAAGAACTTATTAATTTCGTCTCTATGTACTACAAGATCTAGATAAGGTAATTTAGGATCCACTTCTTTTTCAACAGTTGAACTTAATGGAAGGAACATAACCATTCAGGATTGACAAAAATTTGTTGAAACCTTCTTCATCAGATTTGTAAGCAATGAAAATATCGTTCACATATCGTACCCATACAAACGGTCTAAGATCATCAGGTAATTTTTCCAAATATAATCTCTCAAAAAAACTCCGTACATAAATTAGCTACAATTGCAGAAAAGGACGAGCCCATGGAAACTCCGGCCTTTTATTGAAAAAAGTGACCTTCAAATTCAAATATAGTAGCTTCAAATGACACTTTAATAATATCACAGACTTTACCAATAGGTAGTGGAGGTTCAAAAACACCTTTTTCAGCATTGGACATTGTTGAAAATAGTATTAGAAATGAAGAAGTTTGTAAACGTGCTGGTATTCGTATTTTTAGAAATATACCTGGTCAGTTGAATTCTGCCCAAAATCAAAATCGTAATTAAAAACAAAATCACCTTGTTGGCTCTTCGGCGGAAGATTCCAGGTTTC
>JANJGK010002011.1:70000-95000 GCA_039081455.1 Macrobrachium rosenbergii | reverse complement strand
CAAATCCCTCTACTCTCCCATCTAATTGTCACCCCATTAACACCTCTTCTCTCAAGCTGTCATCTGGCCTCCATACAATGACCTTTCTAGGTACATGGCTGGATTATGACATGCCCTGCTAGGAGGACAATGGAGGACCTATTAAGAAGAGGCTGTCAGAAGTGTCAACGCCATTCTGTGACATCACTCTCTTGGCACCGCGCACACGCACACACACACACACACACACACACACACACACACACACACACACACACACACACACACACACACACACACATCACATCTTGCTAGTCGACCTTACACTATTACAGTAGTCTGCTCACCCAACTTCACGCCACTGGACGCCTTCTGCAAACCGCCTCCCACAGATGTCACCCTGCTGAATTGCCTGACGACGTCCCCCTGTCCATAAGTCACTGAGAGACTACACTTGAGTCCTACTTGAAGTAGTTCCTACACTGCTACGCTGAAGATTTCTGTACCCAGCTACTCACCTCTGTGCGCTGATGCCCTACTAGTATACCAGCACCCCTACACTTCGGTGTATTTCCCTCTGGTGGGAACCTTGAGTGGCACCTCTTCCGCTAACGCCCTATGGCAGAAGTCTGGCTCTACAAGCCTTGTGTCTTGTCCACGGACCTAAGTTAATGTGATCAGAAGTTGTGTGTCAGCCCCTTAACTACATCCTACCAGTGCTTATATTACTGTTTTCCTATTTCCTGTAACCGTATTCCTGTTCCTCTCCCTCAGAGATTCCTATGATTTTGATAATGGTGGAATTGTGACCAGTAGTGACACACTTTAGTTTCATTCACTTACTTGTGTTTAATTGTAATTATTGCATAAGACAGTGTCCTGATATTTTGTCTATGTCAAGTCACTGTCATTTTACTTGATACCATTTGTATGTGTTCAGCTTCCGTGCTCTTGCAGATCTGTGATATCGAGTCCTTGTTGTGTGGTATTAGCTGTAGATCAATGGTGCTACCTTCCTGCATATCCAGGTGCCATATCTGGTTAAGATATCCGGACTGTCAACAGTGCAATGTTCTCGCTCTTTGTACCCCATGCTGTGTATCCTTCAGATCTTGCCTGTTTCCTATTGCTTGTTAGCCTACAAAAGGCCTAGTGTATAAGATTTGTGGTTGTGGCACCTTGTGATTCTTTTGTGTAACATAATTCTTGAAAGTGCCACAGAGCTCCATTGATAGCTCCTGTACATATTTTATCTTTTGATTGAAGTAGTGAATTATGCTATTTAGTGGACACCTTAAGTTTACCTCCAACCCTCTCATTTATTGGTAATTTTGAGCATTTTTCACTTTGAACTTTTTCTGTTCACTGGAGTGGAGCCACCCTCAATCAGTTGTAGTTGTCAGAAATTCTAATTAGAGCCACCTTTCCAAACACACGGCAGCACAGACGTGAATATATATATATATATATATATATATATATATATATATATATATATATATATATATATATATATATATATATATATATATATATATATATATATATATATGTATATATATATAAACTTTATCACTTACACTATTGTTCTATGCATTAATACAATTACTGACATGACCTCATTAAAACTGGATGGTGTCTAGCAGAGATATTTATTCAGGAAAAGTTAAAAGCTTTCTAGGACTTGGCAGTGCGGCCTGTTAGTCCTAGAAAGCTTGTAACTTTTCCTGAATAAATGTCTCTGCTAGATACCATCCAGGTGTAGTGAGGTTGTTATTAAATATATATATATATATATATATATATATATATATATATATATATATATATATATATATATATATGTGTGTGTGTGTGTGTGTGTGTGTGCGTGTGTGTGTGTGTGTGTGTGTGAGTGTATGTCCAAAGTTACAGCCATTAAGGAAATTTGAATCACAAGAGATGCTAAGTACTATTGTCTTATTACCAAGGCATGGTCACTGCAGCTAAAGATATACAGAGAAAAGGGCCTATATATATGGTGGGTATAAGTCCTAAGGGAATACAAAAAGGCTTGGAGGTCACACAACGGTCAACGGATTAACATTGAAATCTACTTATTGGTAATCCTCTTTATTCTCTTTCGATGTTAATCCGTTGACCGTTCTGTGTCCTGCCGGCCTTGTTGTATTCCCTTAGGACTTATACCTACCACCTATATATACAGGCCCTTGTCTGTATATCTTTAGTTGCTGTGGCCATGTCTTGATATAAGATGAGAGTACTTAGCATCTCTGGTGTTTCAATTTTCCCTTGTGGCTGCAACTTTGTTCATAGAATCATCACGATTTTTATTTTTCATGATTTAAAATCACACACACACACACACACACACACACACACACACACACACACACATATATATATATATATATATATATATATATATATATATATATATATATATATATATATAATGTTTGATTTTAAATCACACAAAATTAAAAAGTGATTATATGAACAAAGTTGCAGCCACGAAGGAAAATTGAAACACCGGAGATGCTAAGTACTGTCATCTTATTACCAAGACATGGTCACAGCAATGGAGTTGTTGGAAGGTACTGTGTGTTGAGGGATCGAGACCCACAGGTACCGATCCATTTATCACTTTAAAAATTCCCCTTCGGTGATAATTCCCCAGCGTGGATCATCGTGGATAGTCCGAAGTAGAGTGAATTGGATATTAAACGACATTTTTAGCTTCATGAACATATATATATATATAATATATATATATATATATATATATATATATATATATATATATATACATATATGCATATATATATAGTATATACCCTCATAGTCTTTCGTTCCCCAAACAAATTTTTTTTTCAAAATAGACATTCCGGGTGCAAAGGGTATTCTTTTTATCAACCTTGCTGAGTGACGAAAAAGGTTCATTATTTGTAAATTACATTGGCTTCCTGTACTATTTTCATCCTTTTTCGTATTGATTATTATTATTATTATTATTATTATTATTATTATTATTATTATATAGAGTAGAAGTAAGTACATTACCTGACTTACTGCAACTATTTTGCATCATTATAATTGATACCCTTTTTTTTGCCTATAGATACCCTTTTGGCTTTGAGAAATCATCTTACATAAAAAAAATAGATTAGAGTTCATTAGATTTCTTAGACTCAGGTTATGACCAATTAACATTCCATGTGAATTTGAGTTACCCTTAAAGTCAAATGTTTGTTACTTAATGTTAAAGATATATATATATATATCGCTTCCCTCCTCGAGAAAACAAACTCGGCCACGATGGATCTCCATCATTGTTTGCATGTTTCTGAGCCGTGTTTGATTATGGGTCGATATAAGAAAAAATATTAGCTGACGGTTGCGATGGATGACTGCGGGTCGTGATGGATGCGCATGGATGATGAATCATCTTCCAAAGCTGATACATAGTCTTGGTTTTCGTTGCACACATACAAAAATAAGCTTAAGAATTCCAGTTCATGTTCGTTTGTTTTGTCTAGTGTTTGTGTATTTAAAGATGGTGATTATTTTTAATTTCTTATGCAAATAAGCTCGAAAACACTGACGGAGATCTTTTTGTCTTTTGTGAAAATAATTAAGATTTTTTTTTTTTATCCTGAAGGAGTCGGTGCATTTTAATGCACAGGTGAAGTTTGGTAGTAGTCAGTAGATTTTTTGATACGAATGTTTCCTCTAGGAAATTATTTTCACAGCTCCATGAAACGAAAATAAAAAAAATGTCGGAAGGATATGAAATAATTTTGAGCTAACGTGTTTCCTAAATGCTTTGAAGCATGATGACTGAAGAAACGCACAAAATTCAATATAAGAAATAAACACAATATTCCAAATGTATCAAGTAATCGGAGGGAAATAGATAGATAGATAGATAGACAGAGACCTCAGCTGGTTATGCAGCGCAGGCAGACAATATTGGTTCTCCCGTCATATAGCTTTTAGTTATATGAAATAAGTCGTTGTTTTCTTTGGGCGATGAAACATCTAGGCTGAATTTTTACAGCGAGCCGTGGACTATTTTCCATATTACCAGCTGTTTGATATTTACCTGTTTTTTTAAGAGAATATTGCTCTTCACTTTGCAATATGATCTGTGAATCTTTGAACGCTATCTTTCATTTAATTACTGGTATAGTCTTTATGGTGGATACTGTGAAATCTATCTTTTGATATACGAATACAAATATATATGAGAGTTAGTATAGAAGTAACGAGGGTTAATGCCGTCGGTTATACATGACAGCCTGAGTGCTTGTTTCGTGTTTAATTATTCTTTTCAATCCTTTTATTTTCCATATTCTTTATTACAGCTCTTTAAGGATATAACCTCTTGCTCCCAGAACGTTAGGCCTTATTCGGAATACATCCTGTTATTAAAATAATTGTTTTATAGTCATATGGCTGGAATTTTCTTCTCGTTTGTAAACATAAACATCCAAGAGCGCACATTTTCCAGATTAAATTCTTTGGAGCGTAATTTTCGTTTCTCTTGAATTTAAACCCGTTAAGATCACTGTATATATGTGTTAGTAGAGATCTTCTTTTCTATAGACCGTCAGGACTTGGCTTCATGATGCAAATGAGTTCAGGAAAGCAATATATAGTGTGAATCTAGAACGCCAGATAAAATCTTCTTTACTGAGACCTGTTATTCAGTTTAATGCCATAAGTATTTATTTATGCCCTGATCTTTCTCTAATTGCTGTTCTTTTTCACATGTGGTCTTTGGTGGTCAGTAATATAGTACTTATTAAACCTAAATCTTTTAAGAGCATCTACTACTACTACTACTACTACTACTACTACTACTACTAATAATAATAATAATAATCGAACACCAACCTGAGGGAGTGATAGAAAACGATCAGGCAAAGATCCTCTGGGACTGTGGTATCAGAACAGATAGGGTGATAAGTGCCAGTAGACCAGACGTGACGCTGATTGACAAAATCAAGAAGAAAGTATCACTCACTGATGGTGCAATACCAAGGGACACCAGAGTAGATGGGAAAGAAAGAAAAAAAATTGATAAGTATCAAGACCTGAAAATCGAAATAAGAAGGATATGGGATATGCCAGTGAAAATTGTACCCACAATCATAGGAACACTAGGCACGATCCCAAGATCCCTGAGAAGGAATCTGGAGCAACTAGATGCCGGAGTAGCTCCAGGACTCATGCAGAAGAGTGTGCTACTAGAAACAGCGCACATAGCGAGAAAAGTGATGGACTCCTAAGGAGGCAGGATGCAACCCGGAACCCCACACTATAAAAACTACCCAGTCGAACAGGATGACTGAGAGAGAAAATAATATAATAATGATAATGTTTCTCTACGTTTATACATATGATTTTACAATTTTGTTATATTTGTATCAACAGTACTATTGCTGTTGATCAGGGAAACGTTAAATTACACCGAATAGCTCACCAGCGGCCTTTCGTAACCAATTATCTTTGCAAAATGAATTACTTGGAAGGCCTACACGGTTTATAAGGTAATGGCGCCTCTCATAATAAAATAAACATTCTCACATCACCGCTTCATGAATGAAATTCCACTCCAATGCAATTAGCTTAGTCGGACAACAACTAGATACAAATCACTTGTGTTTTTGTACAAACACAAACCTTCGTGTAGTATGGAAATGTACTTTCAAAATTTCTCTCTATAAACTGGTGTCATTTTTTTTTTATTTTTTTTACCTCACGTGTGTTCTAACTCGATGATGGCAAGTTAAAACCTTGAATCTAATTTCATTAATTGTTTGTTGTACCGCCGGTTTATCTACGTCAGCCTTTAAATTGACAAATGATCAAATTTTGACCAGATATAATAATTCTTTTAGTCTGAATGTACGGTCGGGATCAGTTTGGCAATTTTATGCCTTGTTTTAGTCAATGTCAATCTTTTTTTAATCCTAATAATATTTTCCTGCGGGCAAGGAAAAATGCTTTTAATGAAATCTTGCTGATATTGACCAATATGTGATCTTGAGAGAGAGAGAGAGAGAGAGAGAGAGAGAGAGAGAGAGAGAGAGAGAGAGAGAGAGAGAGAGAGAGAGAGAGCTGTGACTGCAATGTCCCTCAGTTGATCTCTTCGTCTTTGTGTCTTACGGGGAAGTAAGACTCGCAGCACACGAAGAGGCTTTGGTATCAAAAGAAAGTTGGAAGAAGCTTTGAGATAACGACAGATCGTGTTTTGTTCGTAATAACAGATGAAGGAGAAGTCTTCAGATATTACAAGTGCTTTTCCTTTCATTTAATTAAATATTACCTTGTTTATTATACACTATGAGAACATGGACATGTACATAATTAGAACTTTGTTGACTTCTGACAAATCCCATTATTTTGTAAGTTAAATCCAAAAAGGATTAATTTGCATTCCATTTATGCGGCAACTTTCTTTCCTGAAAATATTTTATAGTTATCTCAAAGAAGGATAATTTTATCTTATTTCTTTGCAGCTCTCCCTTTGAGAGCGTCTGAGTGGCGCGACTATCTACAGTAAGCCTTGAGTAATGCACTGTAGACGGTACTATGGGCTCTTTACAACACTTTTTTTAATCTCGTGGTGCTTTGCTTTCTGCCTTTTGCTTTCCATCCTCTGCTTGCGGTCTCTTGTCTCTTGCTTGCAACTTCTTTCATTACATTTGATTCCGTTTTCATTTCTTGTTATAAACCTTTGCCCTTCAGGCAAGATCAGTGGGAATCTAGAAACGGGAATCAGTGGATGAAAAATAACTAAATTTCGGAATAACACTTTGCACGGGTAGAAAGAACAAATATATAACATATTTATATATATATATATATATATATATATATATATATATATATATATATATATATATATATATATATATATATATATATATATGACTTTTTATCACATCACCGTGATTCATATACAATCAGTAAGGTACAAACGTCCTTTAATATCCAGTTCGCTCTACCTCGGAAACAATAATATATTTTCATATATGTTACCGAAGGGGAATTTTTTAGCATGGCAGAGGTGGGTGGATATCGTCTCTAAATACAAACCCCTGAGTTCGACGGGGGATTTGTATATGGGAGACGATATCCACTTATATCTCACTTGCTGGCCGCATGGGTTAATGGGTCCACTGTAGTCCTGAGTTCTTGTCCTTCACTGGTTCGAGCCCACGGGACAACGAACTTATTATCAACTAAATTCCAGTTCGGTAACATATATGAAAATATATTATTTCCGAGGTAGAGCAAATTGGATATTAAAGGACGTTTGTAGCTTACTAATTATATATATTTTTACGTTTTTCCGTGGTTTTAGTTTGAAATATGCTCTGTGAGACAGGTAGCAACGATTTAAGGTAATTTAGCCTTGTGATTCTGACTTCGGGGTTACAGGAAAACGTAAAAAAAAGAGGAAAACAAAGGAGAATTTCATATGAGCATAGGGCTCTTGTTACTGAGGGAAATATTACGTAAAACACGTGGGCAAATTTAAAGGAGTGTATTTACATAAATGACATCAGTACGGGAGAGAGGAACGCAAGTAGATTCCTGATCCTGAAGGGGATTCCTACGGGATTAAATGAAACTGGGGAATTCCAGACACAGTCCGAGAAGCTTCCACGAAATAGGGTCCCTCTGAAATGAGAGATATGCACATTATACGCCAGTAATGAAATAGACAAAGGAATAATGAATTCGAGGCTGCACTGAGGGTGCCAAAGGAGTAATAAAGACCTTAATACTGCCGATGCAAGAGGCGCACGGACATTTGACGAGTGATTTCTGGCTTTCTATTTAAGCAAATGTTACGAGACAAAGCGTGACTGAAATGGGGCTCTTCCAAGGCCTTTATGGGAATGATTAAAGGGTTACAAGACTCTCTCTCTCTCTCTCTCTCTCTCTCTCTCTCTCTCTCTCTCTCTCTCTCTCTCTCTCTCTCTCTCTCTCTCTCTCAGTAGCTTTGATAAGAATTTCAGTTAATAATCGGTTTCATAATTCGTTCTACGCATATGATGTGTGAGTACTACTTTTCATCGGTGGGCAGTAGTCATTGCTTCAAAAAGTAAAGCGGCTGTGATATCAAGGAGAAAAAAAAATCCTTCAATTAGGGACGCAATTAACGACTTATCGTCGTTGGTGGGAAGGTAAAAGTACGTTTTGTTGATCATTAGCCTTTTGCGTGCCACTCTCTCTTGTTGTCTTTGTTTTTTCTTTGTCTGTCTGTCTGTCTGTCTGTCTGTCTCGGTGAATCGGAGTGCATTTTTGTGTTTAGAATTCTCTCAAACACGTCGTGTTCAGATAGGGACGCTGGGGTTCGTGTTGGAACAGCTGATATTGATGGATTGTTATCATTATTAAGAACTACAATATTTTTAGCCTAGTCGAATTCTGGCACAGTCCTGGGGTTTTAGATATATTAATTAACTGTTGCCATCTATCTCTGGAAGTGTGTTGGTGTAGGTGGTGGAAATGAATAGGGCTTTCTTGGCTGTGGCAGTTGGATGCAACTTATCCTTGAAAACAGTAAAATACTTTATAGAAAGTATTGTACTGTTTTCAAGATAAGTTGCATCCAACTGCTACAGCCAAGAAAGCCCTATCCATTTCCACCACGTACAGCAACACACTTCCAGAGATATCTGGCACTTTACAGAAATAGCCAAATAATCTGAGAAAATGACATCGGTTATTACACATATCAGCTGGGACATATCAGTAGAAATAAAAAGGATTTTCTATTATTATTATTATTATTTAGATGCACTTATTCATATGGAACAAGCCCACAGGAGCCACTGACTGGAATTCAAGCTTCCAAAGAATATTTACAGTGCTCCTTGAAAGAAATAACAGAAGGTAATGGGAAATACAGAAAGAGGAGATCAGTTATTTGAAAAGCAGACAAATCAACATACCTGAGGGAAAACTCGCATCTGGTAACTATATCAACAGATATAACACGCTTACTCTTCAGGCCGTCACTCACGCAGGTGGCTCTTATGCATAATGACGCCTTTCGTCTTATTACAGTGGTAAATGATGATCTTGACATTACTGTGAAATACCTTACGAACAAATTCTCGTGAAAGGTATTACAAAGAGCCTTGCAATCATGTTTGTACGAGCAAGACATGATGGTCTAGATCAGGCCATGTACAATGATTTATGATAATCTTGAGCCCAAATTTCGCCGTTTATATACCGTTTTTAGGTCAGCTAAACATTGCGATTGACTTCCCTGTTTGAAAAAACCTTGTTGGCCAACACCTACGCTTTCCTATCGAATTCTAAGGAGGCATCTTCCCACTGGGGAGGTAGGAGAAGGTCCTCCTGACGTAGGTGAAAATGTGGCTAGAAGAGTACCTTCGGTGATAATTCCCCATCGGGGATATTCCCGAGGTAGCGTGGATTTGATACTAAGCGATATTTGTAGCTTCATGGTCGTATATAAATCACGGTGTGATAAAAAAATGTCATAAAAAGAGCTGCGTGTTCCAAACGTACCAATGAACTATCATGGTCGAGGTCGGTTAATGCTGAGGCTAAGTACAATTTCCCCACTCTCGACGGGTAAATATAGTACACCAGACTCGGCGTTAACTTATACCTCTCTTGATAGCTCAGTGGTTAGCGTCGACTGGATTCGCTGGATGTGCGTCTGTGTGTCGTGGGATCGAGACTCGGCAGTGCCCGTCCATTTATCACTTATAAATTCCCCTTCGGTGATAATTCCCCATCGGGGATATTCCCGAGGTAGCGTGGATTTGATATTAAGCGATATTTGTAGCTTCATGATCGTATATAAATCACGGTGTGATAAAAAAATGTCATAAAAGAAGCTGCGTGTTCCAAACGTACCAATGAACTATCATGGTTGAGGTGGGTTAATGCCGAGGCTAAGCACAATTTCCCCACTCTCGACGGGTAAATATAGTACACCAGACTCGGCGTTAACTTATACCTCTCTTGATAGCTCAGTGGTTACCGTCGACTGGATTCGCTGGATGCGCGTCTGTGTGTCGTGGGATCGAGACTCGGCAGTGCCCCGTCCATTTATCACTTATAAATTCCCCTTCGGTGATAATTTCCCATCGGGGATATTCCCGAGGTAGCGTGGATTTGATATTAAGCGATATTTGTAGCTTCATGATCGTTATATAAATCACGGTGTGATAAAAAAATGTCATAAAAAGAGCTGCATGTTCCAAACGTACCAATGAACTATCATGGTCGAGGTGGGTTAATGCCGAGGCTAAGTACAATTTCCCCGCTCTCGACGGGTAAATATAGTACACCAGACTCGGCGTTAACTTATACCTCTCTTGATAGCTCAGTGGTTAGCGTCGACTGGATTCGCTGGATGGGCGTCTGTGTGTCGTGGGATCGAGACTCGGCAGTGCCCATCCATTTATCACTTATAAATTCCCCTTCGGTGATAATTCCCCATTGGGGATATTCCCAAGGTAGCGTGGATTTGGTATTAAGCGATATTTGTAGCTTCATGATCGTATATATATATATATATATATATATATATTATATATATATATATATATATATATATATATATATATATATATATATATATATATGTTATTATGATTAGCAAGAATTCGCTAGCAAGTTGCCTCCCCCCCTGTTTTGTTGTCGTCGGTTGTTCTGTTGTTTTCATGTACTGCCAGCCACCCGATCGACAGACCATCTGTCTATCGACTTAGCACGGTCAGAATACAAGGGTTTAAAAGATTAAGGCCACTCCCTTTTTAAAACAGAACTTTCCTTCGAGGCAAAAGTAATCTGTCTTGGGCATTTTTCTTACAGGCAAAACCTCCCCTGCGGGCAGCAGGTGCATATGAGTCAAAACCTCTATGTGTTGGACGCACCCCCTGCCCCATAGGAGGGGGATAAAAGCAGAAACTCACGAGGTCTCGAGGCTTACACGCGGGCTGGAAGATACGGAGGGAAGACGTCCTCAACACCTGGCCCCATCGATGCCCTTGCATCCTAACAACGTGGCCCTTTCCAAAGTATACTTTTTCCTCGTGCCCTTCGACCGCATTCCAAGTGTTCACTCCACCGTTGGCCTGCCTCGAGCCCACACGCCATTGCTTGGAGTTTCAAGGAGTCCCCATCGCCTTGCCCCTTTACGGAAGCCCTTGCATCTCACCACGTGGAAGAAACTCGCCCTCGGAAATCGCAAGTCATCCATGGACCGCCTTCTATGCGCCCTCGGAAAATCTGCTACGGTAAAGTGCCCTTGGAAGAGCCCCATTTCACTCACGCTTTTGTCTCGTAACATTTGCTTAAATAGAAAGCCAGAAATCACTCTTGTCAAATGTCCGTGCGCCTCTTGCATCGGCAGTATTAAGTCTTTATTACTCCTTTGGCACCCTCAGTGCAGCTTCGAATTCATTATTCTTTTGTCTATTTTCATTACTGGCATATAATGTGCATATCTCTCATTTCAGAGGGACCCTATTTCGTGGAAGCTTCTCGAACTGTGTCTGGAATCCCCCAGTTTCATTCAATCCCGTAGGAATCCCCTTCAGGATCAGAAATCTACTTGAGTTCCTCTTTCCCGTACTGATGTCATTTATGTAAATACACTCCTTTAAATTTGCCCACGTGTTTTACGTAATATTTCCCTCAGTAATAAGAGCCCTATACTCGTATGAAATTCTCCTTTGTTTTCCTCTTTTTTACGTTTTCCTGTACCCACGAAGTCAGAATCACAAGGCTAAATTACCTTAAATTGTTGCTACCTGTCTCACAGAAAATATCTCAAACTAAAACCACGGAAAAACGTAAAAATGGCGACCTGGCCATAGATCTCGTTTTGCAGTTGCAGTTCCCCTAGTGTTGCTTTATTGCATTTGCAACGTGCCAGATCAACTATTAGCAAAGCTAAGCTGGGTACGAGACAATTACGAACCTTTTTGTGTAAAACCAGCACACAGATCCAGAAATTCCACATAAGTAATGTGTTTATCTTAGCAAAACCTTTTTATAATCGTAACTGTTCCTAGGAATTAGAAATAGGGACGGCATGTATTCACTGAGAGAAAAGAACCGCCGTATTAGATTCGTTAATGCATGCCTTTCAGGATAGGTAGTTAGGAAATAACCAGTGCTAACCATCCTTTGCTTCGAGGAATAGTGCGAAATTCCTCTGTGTTAAAATCCTTGCCATATTCTTGCTTCGAGGAATAGTGCGAAAGAAATTCCTCTGTGATAAATTTTACTTCGCATTTCGAATTAGCGAACTGTTATTTAGGCGCGAATAAAATTCCCACGTGGGACACGACGAAGTCAGCTTGCATTGCTGAAAATTCTCTCAGTGTAGTTAGAATTCGAGTTAGATGTTAGGAAAGCGAAATTTAAACTCCGCTTATAGGGAAAATTACTAGTTGGTCTGGACAGTAGATAATCTTGACCTGCTTCCATTTCTGACGTTGTCTCCCAGACTCTGATTTCAGCCGTTGAATCGGACGGTGAATGTTACACCTGGGGCAACGGATATTCAGAAGCCGAAGGTTGTGTATTCCAGTTTTAGATCCAAAGACGAGAGAGAGAGAGAGAGAGAGAGAGAGAGAGGAGAGATGAGAGAGAGAGAGAAGAGAGGAGAGAGAGAGAGAGAGAGAGAGAACACAATTTTTTGGGGTATGTTAAAATTCCCTTGTCAAAACTTGTACTAAAATGAGTGTACGTTTTGTTTTCATAATTGTACGATTTGATTTCTCTTTTGAGAGAGAGAGAGAGAGAGAGAGAGAGAGAGAGAGAGAGAGAGAGAGAGAGAGAGAGAGAGAGAGAGAGAGAGAGAGAGAGAGAGAGAGTAGACAGTTAGCGCAATTGTTTTATGGTGTAATTCTCTTGTTAAAATAATTTCTAAAATGAGTGTGCGTTTAGTTGTCAAGATTGTATGATGTGAATACTCTTCACGATGCAATGCGAACCTTCCTTGCCTAGTGTGTAACACTGTTTTCATATAATATTGTAATACTTTCACTTTTCTAGTCTAGCATTTCTGAATTTTCTCTATTTTAATAATTTACCTTTCCTTCTCATTTTGATAGCCAAGATAGAAATTGGTAAAAATGGAAATTATAGGTAAGTTCTTATTTCATTCATACTTAAATGGGAGAGATGGACAAATTCTTTGTGAGATGTTCCTTCATTTTCTTTACGATGCTGATATCACTTGAGGAAAAGTTACCACGTACAGTGATAAAAAGTCCCAAGATTATTTTTCCCCTTTTACCTCCAGGGGCCATTAAAAGCTCGTTCACTTCAACCTTATCAGTCTTCGTCAGATGTTACAATATTTTTGGCCTGCCTGTGGCTGATGGTTCTAAGAACGTGGGCTGTTTATAAGCTGACGAAGCAGCACCAGGTGGTCTTTTATCAGTTTTTTTTATAAGTATGCTTTAAAAGAACTCTTATACGCCAACTCTGTCTTCTGGCAATGCTGTAGGAGCCATTAGGTCATATCAGAGACCTGGAAAAACACTAAACCCTTTAAGGAGGTTGAGTTTTTGGGAATTTATGTTTACTTACACTTTAAAAGAATTCTTATAGGCTAACTGTCTTATGCGAGTGCTGTGGGAGCCGTTAGATCTTTTCAGAGACCTGGAAGAACAAAGAACCAAGGGGTTGAGATTTTGTGTCTGCAAACATCTTGCACTCAGTCCTTTGTTGATATATTAATGAAACCTATTTTATTTCCTACCGGAAGTGTCACATTGAATTCTAGGTATCCTATTATCTTCTGGCACTTCTTTCAAAAGAACACCAAATTCTTGGGACTCTTGAATTTTAAGTTAATGGCCCCTTTAGGCTTATTCCATATGAATAGGGGTTTAACATGAACTAACTGAGATACCCTTGGGCGTTTCCTAAAAAGGCAACAGTTTTTCTGAATTTTTGTCTTGTTTTCCCCAGTGCTGACATCTATCCTGAAGGTCAGCTTATTCTGTTGAGGTGAGGGCATATGTTCTCTATATTAACAGTTTTCTGACTTTGTATTATTCGATTTATCATAAAAGAGACACATAATTGTTACCATAATATACAGTATTCATTACATATGCGAATAATGAACCAATATCGGAAGTGTGATTTTGACCTTACTAATCCTAGGAGAAAAGCCGTTTCTTTTCCATAGGATACAATCATTCTGAAAGCAGGTTTTGTCTGAATTTTAATGGTAACTCCATCCCAGCATAAAATACAATATTGATTTGTTATAATTAACAATCTTATGGATGTATTTTAATGATCTTGGGGTTTTTGAATAATTAGTCTTTTACTCACTGTAGTATTTGTATTAAAGAAAAGACATCCTGATAAGATCGACTTTAATGGGATAAGGAATGAAGGAATGTGAATGTGGATCAAGAGGACAATACGAATCGAGGAAAACACTAAAAAAAATGTGAAGACTGATAGAAGAAAAGAAAATGTCTCTTGGACTGATCTATTTGACTCTCTTTATGGCATACCACCTTATAAGTAGTTCTTAAAACAAATTTCATTCAAAGGAAAGGAAGGCGAGCAGCAGTCACAAAATTCTGTTACATCGTTGCATTTCTCTCATCCACCGCTCTTCCAATGCATGGTTACAGAAAGGAAACAGGAATTGAGTAACGAGAATATTACACATCTGAAAGACCCGTTTTCACAACAGCAACGAAATGGAATGCTAAGACAAAAGGAGAAAAATAAACGAAGAAAGGATCTATTTAAGGAAAAAGGAACAATGACTGGTAATGAGTTACCGGATGTATCATACGAAATAAAAGGGAAATGAGAGCACACTAAATACGTTAGTGAGGTCTTGAATAGATAATGACCAGAAAAGCAAACGAAAGGTGGAATGAGCATTTACCATCCAACACCGGCAGGCTAGTTAGGAACTGACACGAACTGGAAAATGGAGACTGCTTGAAATGAAGCTGACGGTGAGTACAAGGGAGAACTTTCATAATAGCTTCTAATGACGACGAATTTTGCTTTGAAGTTTTCTTCTTCCTGGAGAAAATGATTTAATTATTTACTTTTTTTTTGAGTGTGAGAATTTTCTCTGGCCTAAAAATGTGTAGAAATAACAAAGGTAATGGCTTCTAATGGCAACGAATTTTGCTTTTAATTTGCCTTCTACTAGGAGAAAATGGTTATGCGGGGGGTGGGGGTGGGGGGGGGGTTGGAGAGATTTTCTCTGGCCTGGAAGTGTGTGGGAATAATGGAGGTCATGGCTCAAATATCTCATCCCATCTTTCTTCCAAGTCGCACTCATGAAAAATTTGGAGCCTTACTTTCCAAGGGCTTCAGCCAGAGATTGATTATCTCTTTTAGATAGAGTGGTTCGTGGTAGTAGGTTTCTGTTTCCTAATAGTAGTGGTTATAACTTGAATCATCGACGGATGGTCTCTTGGTTGTCACTTTTTCATAAGTTGTATTTCAACAGGGAGCTTTCACATTCACAACTGATCCCTGATCCCCTTGATCTGCCGACAGCTACCAGATTTGCTGAACGGCAGCACCAGTATACAGTAAATGTGCCTCACAGTCAAAGTTCACAGTTCCAGGGGTCCTTTATTACTCACACCGTTGGACTGCGGAACAGTCTCTCTGAGGATGTCGTGCATTTTGATACATTTTTACCTATTTATTAATTTATTAACTGATTTTTTTTAATAAGTGAGATCTCTTTTTTATGTATTTTCCTTTACCTCCTCTTTCCTTTGAATGAAATTTGTTTTAAGAACTACTTATAAGGTGGTATGCCATAAAGAGAGTCAAATAGATCAGTCCAAGAGACATTTTCTTTTCTTCTATCAGTCTTCACATTTTTTTTAGTGTTTTCCTCGATTCGTATTGTCCTCTTGATCCACATTCACATTCCTTCATTCCTTATCCCATTAAAGTCGATCTTATCAGGATGTCTTTTCTTTAATACAAATACTACAGTGAGTAAAAGACTAATTATTCAAAAACCCCAAGATCATTAAAATACATCCATAAGATTGTTAATTATAACAAATCAATATTGTATTTTACGCTGGGATGGAGTTACCATTAAAATTCAGACAAAACCTGCTTTCAGAATGATTGTATCCTATGGAAAAGAAACGGCTTTTCTCCTAGGATTAGTAAGGTCAAAATCACACTCCGATATCGGTTCATTATTCGCATATGTAATGAATACTGTATATTATGGTAACAATTATGTGTCTCTTTTATGATAAATCGAATAATACAAAGTCAGAAAACTGTTAATATAGAGAAACATATGCCCTCACCTCAACAGAATAAGCTGACCTTCAGGATAGATGTCAGCACTGGGGAAAAACAAGACAAAAATTCAGAAAAACTGTTGCCTTTTAGGAAAACGCCCAAGGGTATCTCAGTTAGTTCATGTTTAAACCCCTATTCATATGGAATAAGCCTAAAGGGGCATTAACTTAAAATTCAAGAGTCCCAAGAATTTGGTGTTCTTTTGAAAGAAGTGCCAGAAGATAATAGGATACCTAGAATTCAATGTGACCACTTCCGGTAGGAAATAAAATAGGTTTCATTAATATATCAACAAAGGACTGAGTGCAAGATGTTTGCAGACACAAAATCTCAACCCCTTGGTTCTTTGTTCTTCCAGGTCTCTGAAAAGATCTAACGGCTCCCACAGCACTCGCATAAGACAGTTAGCCTATAAGAATTCTTTAAAGTGTAAGTAAACATAAATTCCCAAAAACTCAACCTCCTTAAAGGGTTTAGTGTTTTTCCAGGTCCTCTGATATGACCTAATGGCTCCTACAGCATTGCCAGAAGACAGAGTTGGCGTATAAGAGTTCTTTTAAAGCATACTTATAAAAAAAACTGATAAAAGACCACCTGGTGCTGCTTCGTCAGCTTATAAACAGCCCACGTTCTTAGAACCATCAGCCACAGGCAGGCCAAAAATATTGTAACATCTGACGAAGACTGATAAGGTTGAAGTGAACGAGCTTTTAATGGCCCCTGGAGGTAAAAGGGGAAAAATAATCTTGGGACTTTTTATCACTGTACGTGGTAACTTTTCCTCAAGTGATATCAGCATCGTAAAGAAAATGAAGGAACATCTCACAAAGAATTTGTCCATCTCTCCCATTTAAGTACGAATGAAATAAGAACTTATCTATAATTTCCGTTTTTACCAATTTCTATCTTGGCTATCAAAATGAGAAGGAAAGGTAAATTATTAAAATAGAGAAAATTCAGAAATGCTAGACTAGAAAAGTGAAAGTATTACAATATTATATGAAAACAGTGTTACACACTAGGCAAGGAAGGTTCGCATTGCATCGTGAAGAGTATTCACATCATACAATCTTGACAACTAAACGCACACTCATTTTAGAAATTATTTTAACAAGAGAATTACATCATAAAACAATTGCGCTAACTGTCTACTCTCTCTCTCTCTCTCTCTCTCTCTCTCTCTCTCTCTCTCTCTCTCTCTCTCTCTCTCTCTCTCTCTCTCTCTCTCTCTCTCTCTCAACATGTCTAGTATGGATAGACAAGGTCATTAAATCAAGACTTAATGTACAGATTGTGGAGGATGAAGAAGATGAAGAGGATGAAGAAGAGGAAAATAGAAAAGAAGAAAATAAGACTGAAGAGAGGGAAAAGATTAATGAAAACAAAGAACAGGATAATAGTATGGATGCAGAGAAACTCATAGATTCTACATATGAGGCAATACAGCAACATACTTATGAAGAAATAAATTATGACATGATAAATCAAAATAAAATCCCAAAGAGGTTGTACCCGGATCTCCATACTGATGGGAAAGAACAAGAAAAAAAAAAAGAAAAGAAAGAAACAGTATGCACCCTTTTGAAAAGAGGGAATTGCAGGTTTGGTGAAAGATGTTATTACAAACATCCCAAGATATGTCACAATTATGAGATATATGGCAAATGTGCATATCTAGATGGCTATGAAGAGGAATGCAGCGATCTACATCCAAAAATATGTAGAAAATGGAAAGAAGGAAATGGATGTAGGTTTAATAAGAAATGTAGGTACATGCATCCTGTAGCCATGAAAAACCAAAATCAAAATCAAATACATATAAAAAATCAAGGTAAAAATGAAACAAATAAAGAAAAGAACAAAGATCATGTGATGAAGGCAAAAAACAAGCCAACAACACATTATGAAATGTCAGCACCACGATATGAGCCATCAGCACCTAGATATAGCACAAGGAACAAGCAATGTATCTATGATGCTAAGGGATGGTGCAGATATGGAGATAAGTGCAGGTTTATGCACAAAGTGAATAAATATGAAGCTGGAAGAACAAGTATAATGGAAAAGTTGGATTTTTTAATGTACGAATTTCTGGAAATGAAAAAAAGATCAACATATCAGAACAGGAAAGAGACATGGGAAAATCCTTATTATTACCCATATTAGATAATGGAGATAATACGCAAACCATCATAGTGATGAACGCGCAGGGTTTAGTTTCGAGTAACTCAAAAAGAAAGATAGAGTTCTTAGAAGAACTAACCCAAAATGAAAAAATAGAAATATTGAATATAAGTGAAACCTGGTATTCCCAAGAGACTGGTAATGATGACCAGATAAAGGGTTTCCAGACTTATAGATCAGATAGAAAAAATAGAAATCAAGGGGGAACTGCAATATATGGGAGAGATGCCAATCAAGGAAAAATCTGTGAGAAATATAGTAACACAGAATGTGAATTAATAGCGGTAGAATTTGAATCTGAAAAATTAGTGAACATTGTAATATATAGACCCCCTAATACTAAAGAGTTTGACAATAATTGAAAAATTGGATGAAATATGTAGAAATCACTAGGACTGGACTATACTCCTAACCGGAGACTTTAACTTTCCTTTTGTAGAATGGAAAGAACGAATAGGAGACTGTGGTTGTATTTATACATATAAAAAAGAGAGCAATAGTAGTGCAGAAGATAAGAGGCAATTTGAAAAGCTATTAGATATGCTACTAGAACATAACATTCAGCAAATAAATCACCTACCAACAAGAAAGGATAATATTTTAGATCTAGTATTTGTGAATGAGGTGAACTATGTTAAAGAAATAATAGTATATAACACGAGTATTTCGGACCATAATGTCATAGAACTAACAGTCCGTTCCAGAACATATGAAAACAGAGAAAAGCAAGAAACGAAAAAATGGGAAGGATATGGAAAATACAATTTCTATAGTAAGAATATAAATTGGTCAAAAATAAATGAAGAATTAAACAAAGAATGGGAAAATATATTTGTAAGTGATGATATACAGGTAAATACCGATATATTATATAAAATATTAGAGGAAATAGTGGAAAAATATATACCGAAGAAAAAAAGTAATCATCAGTCACGAATTCCAAGAGACAGAAGGATCTTGTTCCAGAAAATTAGAAAGTGGAAAAAAGCTCTTGCAAAAGAAAAGAATGCATGGAAAGTGATGGAACTAAAAAGTAAGATAGAAAATGCAGAACAAAAGATTATACAATCAAAAGAAAATGAAAAAGGGATCCTAGAAGAAATGACACTACAAAATATCAAGCAAAACCCTAAAATTTTTTATTCATATGCAAAAAAGATGAATAAAATAAGAGTAGAAATAGGCCCTCTAAGAATTGAAGGGCGATTAACGAATGAAAAAAAGGAAATATGTAACATATTAGCAGAAAGATATAAGAGTGAATTTACACCTAGAATTGAAAATGAAGATAATGATACAGAAATAAGAGATGAAAATACTGAATACTTATCAGATATAGATATTACAGAAGCTGATATTGTGCAGGCTATTAATGAAATTAAAAATGGATCAGCAGCAGGACCAGATGGAGTACCTGTCATATTGTTAAAGAAAGTGGTTCATTCAATCGCAAAGCCGCTAGCAATATTATTAAGACAAAGTATAGATACAGGCAAGATTTATGATGAGCATAAATTAGCATATATTACTCCTACTTTCAAAAGTGGTTCAAGACTAGAGGCAAGTAATTATAGGCCTGTGAGTCTGACATCTCATATTATGAAAGTATATGAAAGGGTAATAAAAAAAAATATAATGAAACATTTAATGAAAAATAGACTGTTCAATATAGGACAACATGGTTTTGTACCCGGAAAAAGTACACAAACCCAACTGTTAGTCCACCATGAAAGCATATATAAAAATATGATAAATGAAAAAGATACAGATGTGGTTTACCTAGACTTTGCAAAAGCTTTTGACAAGGTAGATCATAATATATTAGCGAAAAAAATGAGAAAACATAACATTGTTGACAAAGTAGGAAGATGGATAAAAGAATTTTTGCAAAACAGAAAACAGATAGTGATTGCAAACGATGAGAAATCGGATGAAGCTACGGTAATATCCGGTGTACCACAGGGTACGGTGTTAGCTGCATTGCTGTTTGTGATTATGATTGCAGACATAGACAGTAATGTTAAGGACTCAGTAGTAAGAAGTTTCGCAGATGACACAAGAATAAGTAGAGAAATTGCTTGTGATGAAGATAGGAACTCGCTACAAAGAGACCTAAATAAAATATATAAATGGGCAGAGATAAATAGGATGGTATTTAACTCTGATAAATTTGAATCAATGAACTATGGTGATAAAGTAGGAATGCTATATGCATATAAAGGACCTAATAATGAGACAATCACAAACAAGGAAGCAGTTAAAGACCTTGGTGTGATGTTGAATAGGAATATGTTATGCAATGATCAAATAGCAATTCTATTGGCAAAATGCAAAGCAAAAATGGGAATGTTGTTCCGGCACTTCAAAACAAGAAAAGCTGAACACATGATTATGCTTTATAAAACGTACGTACGTAGTCCACTTGAATATTGCAATATAATATGGTACCCACACTACCAAAAGGATATTGCACAAATAGAGAGTGTACAAAGGTCATTTACAGCTAGAATAGAAGAAGTTAAGGACCTTGACTACTGGGAAAGACTACAATTCTTAAATTTATATAGTCTTGAAAGGAGAAGAGAACGCTACATGGTAATTCAAGCATGGAAACAGATAGAAGGAATTACCGAAAATATCATGGAACTAAAATTATCAAAAAGAGCAAGCAGAGGTAGATTAATAGTGCCAAAAACTATACCAGGAAAATTAAGGAAAGCACACAGGACATTAATCCACCACGCACCAGCATCGATAATGCAGCGTCTATTCAATGCGCTACCAGCTCATCTGAGGAACATAACAGGAGTGAGCGTAGATGTGTTTAAGAATAAGCTCGACAAATATCTAAGATGCATCCCAGACCATCCAAGACTGGAAGATGCAAAATATACCGGAAGATGCGTTAGCAACTCTCTGGTAGACATCAAAGGCGCCTCACACTGAAGGACCTGGGGCAACCCGAACGAATTGTAAGGTCTGTAAGGTAAGGTAAGGTCTCAAAAGAGAAATCAAATCGTACAATTATGAAAACAAAACGTACACTCATTTTAGTACAAGTTTTGACAAGGGAATTTTAACATACCCCAAAAAATTGTGTTCTCTCTCTCTCTCTCTCTCTCTCTCTCTCTCTCTCTCTCTCTCTCTCTCTCTCTCTCTCTCTCTCGTCTTTGGATCTAAAACTGGAATACACAACCTTCGGCTTCTGAATATCCGTTGCCCCAGGTGTAACATTCACCGTCCGATTCAACGGCTGAAATCAGAGTCTGGGAGACAACGTCAGAAATGGAAGCAGGTCAAGATTATCTACTGTCCAGACCAACTCCAAGGTTAGCATAAAAAAGAGACTGATCAGGACACCCAAGAGAAAATGAGAGAACTAAAAAACCAGTCGTGATCATAACTTGATCCCGAGATGAAGAGTTGCATGAAAAAGTTAACATTACGACTGATGAAGTATCTAAACAGAACTTGACAGTTCACTTGTTAGTCTTTAAACATCGTAGCATTTATTTCTGAAACTTTATGATAAAGGAAATAAAAACCTAGTCGCAATCATAATGTAACCCCTTGAAGAAAAACCGCATGAAAAAATAATAGGGTACTACGATTGATGAAATATCTAAATAGAACTCGACAGTTCACCAATTAATCTCATACATCGTACCACATATTTCTAAAGTCTGAAGACAAAGGAGATAATTTAAACAAAAATAATTTTGTGATTTCCTTGCTTCAGGTATGATTAAATTCAAAAGCTGAATCGTTTCATGGAAAAACCTAGAATAGACTGCTTTGAAAACAACCAAATTACCAAACTTCTTTGATAGAGTTTCATTATATATATATACATATATATATATATATATATATATATATATATATATATATATATATTTATAAATATTACTGCTGTTCGCCCTCGTAACATTTGTCTGTAGTAATACCAGCTTGACCAAGACAGGGAAGAGCTTTTGTCCCACATTAGGAGCATCTTCAGTTCAAACTTCAACGTCCGTTATAGTGGCCGAGTTACGTAGGCAGTTCATATTGTAACATTCACATGTAGGAAGGAACTTGGTAGCATTTAGGCATTTCGCCCTATAGGAAAATTTCCATATCCACCCTTAGAATAGGTGGTCCTAAAGTCTTTTTTTCTTTCTACCTGTCCCTCTTGGCGAATGTTTTTGACAAAAGATTAAGACGCCTGAGGAAACGAATGCATCCCTGTCTGACCTAGGCCGGTCAGACAACAGAGAGAACCAAGCTATTGCGTAGACATGATGTCCTTTTGGCCTCTCCGCCCTTTGTCTATTGTTTCTATTAGTGAAGTGAAGAATCATTATCCAGAACTTCCGATCGTCCGTTGTATGCGCAGCAACGCTTCGTCCTAAGGTAAAGTCTGTGTTTTTTGTTCAAAACTTCGTCCATTCTTTTATCCTCTTTTCTGTATTTCCAAATCTTCTTTGTTTCATCCTCCAGCCACCACTTACGGTATATGCTATTACGAAGTGTAAGATTAAGCCCAGTTATTATATTGTTAGCTTCATCCACTTTATTCCAGTAAAAATAACTAGGACTTAGGGTCAGCAAGTCATTTTAATTCTCTATGCACGCTTTGTGTCTCGGGTCCATTGTTTGGAGGAACTGTTGTGTTTTGTTTTTGAATACCATCTTAACGAGTAGAGATTTTTCTGTGTCCGTAGTTGGTGACGTTTATCATAAAGTCTTTATTCCTTGAATATTCTTCGTTAAGGTTAATTACCCTTAACTGGCGACCTTTGGTTAATTAACGTCTGTCTTTGAGGTTAATTCGTGGCTTCAAGTGACAGGTTACGTGTATTCTTGGCATGTAGGGCCGTGAAAAATTATGCAAATTAAACAATAACTGATCAGCCAAGACATGCACGTAACAATATATATTAGTCTTGTGTTGCACAGCCATGAGAGCTCTTGAATTTCGCCTCTTTACTGAGCTGTCGTGGCGAGTTCACCTCATAACAGGAAATACCCCCTGAGACATTAACATAATTAAGCGACCTCCTTCTAATTTCTTGCGTTTTACATTTAACCGGAATTAGTCTAAAGTCTCTGAATTGTTGCGTGTTACCATGAAAGGCTACGCGTGGCTATTGCATACGAGTAGCAGGTAGATTCATGCGTTCAGTTTTCGTTAAAGTATCTTGCAAAAATGGAAATATACTGTATGTGCCTTTTGTTGATATTTTTGGGAAATTGCTGTATTGCTCACTAAATTTTGCTGAGGAGTTTTGTGACAAGACAGTATTCACAAACACATACATACACATATGCATGCGCGGACACGCTTATACACACACACATATAAGTGTGTCCGCGCATGCATATGTGTATGTATGTGCTTGCGAATACTGTCTTGTCACAAAACCGCTCAGTAAAATTTAGTGAGCAATACAGTAATCTCCCAAAAATATTCATCAAAAGGTAAATACAGTATATTTCCATTTTTGCAACATACTTTAACGAAAACTGAACGCACGAATCTACCTGCTACTCGTATGCAATAGTCACCCGTAGCCTTTCTTGGTAACACATAACAATTCAGACACTTTAGACTAATCTCAGTTAACTGAAAAGCGCAAGAAATTAGAAGGAGGTCACTTAATTATGTTAATACCTCAGGGGGTATTCCCTGTTATGAGGTGAACTCGCCACGACAGCTCAGTAAAGAGGCGAAATTCAAGAGCTCTCGTGGCTGTGCAACATGAGACTACTGTCAATGAGACGGGAATTCAGCGGTTAATCCGATGTCATGTTAGTTAGTTAAGGCAGATTATACCTCTAACACTTAGCCCAGGTTAATCCTTTAACACAATGTGCCTGCCATTATCATATGCTTGCGTACAAATATGGAAGTCTCTTTGGTGTAATGGAGGAATAAAATATGATGGGTTCCGGCGCTTGGTCTTGAAGACCTAAATTTCATAATCAATCAATAGTAAAAAAAAGAAAATACTCAAATTTTGATTAGAAAATAGAATTTAAGCCAAAGGACAATCTCTGGGACCTATGAGGCCATTCAGCGCTGAAAGGGAATTGAGATTAAAATGGTTTGAAAGGTGTAACAGGAAGAAAACCTCGCAGTTGCACTATGAAACAACTGTTAGGAGAGGGTGGAAAGCCAGATGGAAGAAAGAGAATATGAACAGAGGTACAGTAAAAGGAATGAGAGAGGTGGCAGCTAGGGGGCCAAAGGGGCACTGCAAAGTACCTTAAGTAATGGCTACAGTGCACCACGTGAGGTGCACTGACGGCACTACCCCGCTACAGAGTCTGACCTTAGTGACAAGAAAACACACGAAAATTGGAATAAATACAGAATTAGTCCAGCGCCTATATTTGTGTGCTTTCATTTGAATGCTGATTTTTTGAGCCTGACTCTTTTGGGAAAAAGGGATGGATTGAGACCCGTCCTCTTGCAAGGTTGCAAGGTGAGGAATATTAT
>JANJGK010002011.1:37500-65000 GCA_039081455.1 Macrobrachium rosenbergii | reverse complement strand
GCATACCAATTTGCAACCCTCTAGCCTCAGTAGTTTTTAAGATCTAAGGGGCGGACTGAAAAAGTGCGGACAGAAAAAAGTGCGGACGGATAGACAAAGCTGGCACAACAGTTTTCTTTTCAGAAAACTACAAACTGTAAGAATTATAGGTGCTAAGTATCACTTAACATGCTCAAGAAGGTTTCCAATCGCAATATAAATGATAAAGTGAAATAATTTATGTATTGACAGGAAAGGAGCGATATCGGTTTGGAAAGCTAGAGGGTGGGCCACCATACATAAGTTAATAAATAGTTCTGTGAGAAGTTTTAAAGTAACTGGAAAACTGTATGAGATATACACGGACACACAGAAAACTTACATTTAACTGATGCAAGTTAATTTGTCGAGTGTGATTAGCACATCACGATGAAAGAGAAGCCCTTGTTACAACCGGCAGACATGAATGCGTGCATGGTTTGGTGTAAAACTTGCACCTACACAACATAATTTTTTGTCTTCATGGTTGTTTAATAAATATTTTTGCAGAAAGAGTGACCAGAGAAAATCAGGGAGAGTATAGGTAATATTTTGATTTTGTTTGGCCACCTGGAGAGAATAGAGGATAATAACAGCATTAATGGTATAAAATTCGAAATTTCCCATTAAGTACGCAAAAGATCTGGGATGGGAGGTTTTCAATATCAATGAAACATGAGAATGAAGTAAAAGACAGAGATTATAGATGCAACTTGGAGTGGAATATTAAATTTAGGCCAAAGACCAGGCGATGGGACCTACGAGGTCATCCAGGGCTGAAAGGGAAACTGGAGCAAAATGGTTTTAAAGGTGTAACAAGAGCAAAACCTCAAAGCAGTTGTACTATGAAACAATTGGCAGGAGAGGGTGCAGGGGAAGATGGAAGGTAGAGAATATGAACCGAGTTATGGTGAATGGACTGAAAAGGGTTGCAGCTATGGGTTGGAGGACGCTGCAAAGAACCTGTTATAGGCCATGGAATTTTTGTTTTCATCAGAGCTCACATTATGGAATCGGTTGATTATTTTGTAAATCATGTGTATAAACTACATCCGGGTATAAAGTCTTAACACTAGAGAACAGCAGTCAGGCAACTGTATTGCGGAAACCACAGGCCATCATTAATAAATGCAATTTAAAATGTCTAAAGATTACTCTAAATATTCGCCTCTTCTTCAGGAGCAAATTGACTCGCAAACGACTTGAATCTTTTGTTATGTTGGTAGACGACCGAGGCAGGAATCAATGACGCGACCACCAAAGAAAATTGTTTATATCAAATATTCAGAAAAGATTGATATGAGGACTATAACATTTTATGTTTTATATCCAGGGAGAATCATAATAAAGCAATAAAGCAAAACCTCAGTAGATGTACGATGCTTAGGTGACCACATAAATAATTCGATATCCAACGTTACTACATTGCATACATTACTCAAATCGATGTGCAGAAGAATGATTTCCGTTTATGGCTGTGCGTAACAGTTCCCAGACCTGTTCCGTACAAGATTTTTGATGAAAAATTTTAAAATCTTACACAAGTGGAGATATATATATATATATATATATATATATATATATATATATATATATATATATATGTATATATATATATATATATATATATATATATATATATATATATATATATATATAGATGACTATTCTATATTTGCAAACATTAACCCACTAATACCTGTTTCTATCGACTTCACTTTACCTTGTGAATAACTTATACTCAAAGGGACGTGCATATGAAAAGTCCGGTTGCCTTGGACACAATTCGAACGTAAGTCTTTTGGCTTTGGTTCAGAGGAGACAGGCTTATCGATTTGGCTAACCAGGGCAAATGGACGTATGAGATACAACTCCCTTTGGATGTAGGTTATTGTTATTCCCTGGGTACAAGGAGTCCATTGATCCTGTTACATGGATATACAGTAAACTGTCTTCCTGAAGGAACAATAAGAGCAATGAAAAGAATATAAGAGCTTGAGGGCTTATGAACAAGGAGTAGGCAGACATCAAACTGCGGACTGATCTTCCTGGTACTGTAGTTTAATCGCTCGAACATGTAAAAGTTCAAACATTGTGCAAATGTTTGGGTGCTACTTTGGCTTGTTATCTAGGCATCGCCTACTCCGAGGTGTTAGCACTAAACACCGTAGGATAAATGTATATATAATCTGTCGACCCCTCGATCCCGAGGGGCTAGTACTAAACATGGCGTCCCAAGGGGCTTCCGCAGTGTTTAGTACTAGTACCTCGGAGTAGGTGACGCGTAGATAACAAGCCAAAGCAGCACCAGTATTTTTTTGTTTAGCGGCTGACATGAGTCTCACTTCATAGCTCAGTAGTTACCCTCTAATAAAGTGAAAGAAAGAAAACAATAAAAAAAAAAACAGTAATCCTATTCGTATGTCCCGATTTAATCAAGACAATTCAATAATTAATCAGAGAGTCTGTAGTTTTGGAGCATGGCTCCATCTAGAAGTGGGAGAATTATTTCAATAAATACACATATCTTGACAGCACCTCGGGAAGGGGTAGCAGAATGTGTGTGTGATAGTTAATTAAGGAAGTATTTTCACAAATAGCCAATTATTCAAGTGACGATTCTGACGATAGATATTGGCAGTCATTAATCAACTTTGTGGGGTCCCCCTTTCTCTGCGTGACAAAGACCGTTGTCATTTGCTCTCTCTCTCTCTCTCTCTCTCTCTCTCTCTCTCTCTCTCTCTCTCTCTCTCATAGTACTACCCTCTACCTTCTCTCTGAAGATATATGGTCGCCTCTCATCTTCAGTGTCTAACGTAGAATACCTAACAAGGTTCACACCCGTTAGCTTCGGCAATATCTGGGGCGAAAGATTTGTAGCTCTACCCTTTAGGTGTTTCGCAGGGGCATATGGGTATATACACAATTATCCAGTCGTTTATAAAATAAATAAAAAAGAGGCTTCTCATCAACAAATGTTAAAGATCACAATCAACGAATGATTCAGTAACACAAAACTAAACAAAATTATTTTTGCTTTCGTGAAATATTATTATCCCCTTATAATAAAATGTCTTGTGCACCTATGCACGTTTTAAATGTCACAGCAACTATCTGTTGCCAATGAAGTACTGAATAATGGAATTTCGGCTTCTAAGCTGTTTGTTAAATTAAGATAGAAATCTTTTAACATTTCAAAAAAAAAAATAAATAATTTAATCCTCACACCATCTGACAGTGGAACAACCTCCCTGAGGATGTCGTGCAATTGGAACTTGAAAGTTCAAGCGAAGATGCAATGATCACTACCCTAATACAGTTCTTGGATTTTAGTAATCTACTTACATTTTTATCTCCTTATTTACTATTTTGTTAATTTATTTTTTTCTTTTCTAATAACGGATCTCTTCTTTCTGTATTGTCTCCTACCTTCTGTTACTTCTTTGGAAGTTTGAATTTCATGTCAATGGCCCCTGCGGGTTTGTTCCATATGAATAGAGTTCATCATCTCAGTAATGATAATAATAATTAGCATCACTTATCTCGCTAGTTCGTCAAAATTGGCATTTACTTAAAGTAATAAATTTCCTCAATTAATGTAAAAACAACTGCAAATTGAAAATAAGCAAAGTAATGAAAACTTCCCAGCGTATGAGACAATCCTCAGCCACGGGAGCTCTACTGGGAATGGATGGAATGGAATATCAAATTTAGACCAAAGACCAAGCGTTGGAAGCTATGAGGTCATTCCTCACTGAAAGGGAAACTGAGAGTAAAAAAATTTAAGTGTGACGGGAGGAAAACCTCGCAGTTTCACTATGAAACAATTGCTAGGAGACGGTGGAGTCTATAATGGAAGAAAGAAAATATGAGATGAGGCACAGTAATAAGAATGAAAGGGGTTGTAGGTAGGGGCCTAAGGAACTCTGCAAAGAACCTTAAGTTATGCCTACTGTGCACCTGCGTGAGGTGCACTGACGGCACTACCCCACTACGGGCGGGTGAAAAGAAGTAATATATCATTTTATATCAGCCAAGCTAGAATGGACGACCTTGCCGAACCCAATAATAATAATAATAATAATAATAATAATAATAATAATAATAATAATGGCGAAGCAAATCCAGTTATGTATGAACACAAATATGTTTTAAAATGAATATATTTTGGGAATCGAACAGATTCCCGAAAACTCTCTGTATAGATTTATTTTCAAATATATTTGTACCCATACATCACTGTGGATTTGCTTCTCCATTTTAAGACTCATTCTACTATGAGTATTTATTTAATAATAATAATAATAATAATAATAATAATAATAATAATAATAATAATAATAGTAATAATAATAATAATAATAATAATAATAATAATAATAATAATAATAATAATAATAATAATAATTGGATATTGACAATAGCATTATAAAACAAAAGTACGTTAAACAAATGAACTCTGGCAAACCCTACTTATGCGTTATTTCATGTCTAAAGGCAAAAACCTTTGATGGAATAGAAACTTCAGTTTTATCCTGGAAAGCTCCATTCTGTGTTTCAGGCATTACACGTGGTTTACGAGTGAAACAAAACCAATGAAAGCCTAGTAGTCTAAAACTGGGCCCATCTCACGTGATCAGTGCTGTTTCTGATCATGGGCTTCAAATGCAAGCAACCATATATATATATATATATATATATATATATATATATATATATATATATATATATATATATATATATATATATAATATATATATATATATATATATATATATATATATAATATATATATATATATATATATATATATATATATATATATATATATATATATATATATATATATATAACATATGTTGATGAGCAGAATAATGACTGGACGAAAATGAAATGAATTTCTCGATGACTATTAAAGGATCAAAAGCTAAACATCTTATTTGTACCTGTGTTGGGATGAGATTCAGTATCTATCAGGTGAAAGGTGAGAGGCCAAACCAACCATTTCACAGAGGTCATAAAGGAAGTTGGATCCTAAATACTTTTGGAACCTAAATACTTACTATTATGTAGTACCCAAGAAATTATCAGGGCAGGCTGCACATATTGCATCCCATACTTTTGCCAACTTTCAGACCAACCACTGAAATAGAGATAAATTTCCAACTCTCCTTTAGGATCGACCCCATGACCTTCCAGTGAGAGGAGAGGGTGCTACCAATTGCATGTTTATGGAGATCTTGCTTAATGCTGATGGTGGGTGAAAGCAAACCCCGATATAACGTAGGTTCTTACAGTGTGATCTTGTGGAATGATACAAAAGAAACGAGGGACAAATTATCAGTAACCATCTGGACGACCTCCGGATAACTGATTGATTGTCCCGGAAGCAGCAGTATTGTCAACATGGTGAAATGTCATTACTGCCATGACATACATGCTTTAAGGAGGCGCTAGTTGCACACAAACATATGAATATTATTATTATTTTTAAAGGAGGTATTTTAATGGTGTATTAACTTAAGAATGAAGTATTCACTATAAAAGTACAAGGGCAAGGGAATAAATGCAGTGAACATAAGCAAAGTCCTTCTTGTACATCAAACATACCACGGTGCCTTTCATACACCAACACCAACCTCCCATAGAAATCACAAAATAATGAAGTTGAAGCCTAGACAATTAACTAAAGATTTACCGGGGTAAGTTAACTCCTTGCACATATTTGCTTTTTCACCCAAATTTCCCACTTTACAGAGACCTCAGGAACCCAAAATCAAAAGAAAAGAAAATTCTGATCTTTAAATAGTCATGCAGCCCTGAGAAACAGATTACATTAAAAAATATTTTTGGAATATATTTTCCAATCCATATTAGTACTTGCATAAAAAAAAATTAAATGTGATTTTATCAGCTGAACTGGGACCCACGAATTCACTAGAATAGAATAAAATGTAGTTAGGCCAAAGGCCAAGCAGTGGGACCTATGAGAACATTCAGCGCTAAAACAGAACAGGATAGTAAGGAGGTCTGAAAGGTGCAATAGTAGGAAAACCTCCCAGTTGCACTATGGGCCAATTGATAGGAGGCAGTGGAAAGTAAGATGGAAGAAAGAGAATATGAACAGAGGTACAGTAAAAGGAATGAAAGGGGGTAGCAGCTAGGGGCCGACGGGACGCTGCAAAGAACCTTGAGTAATACCTACAGTGCACTGCGTGAGATGCACTGATGGTGCTAGCCTCCTACGGGGATGAATTCACTAGAGAACCGTTCATCCGAAGTGTTTGAATTTTGGTCTTTAAATTGGTCCGTTACCTTGAAAAAATGGAGAAAGGTAAAACTGTATTTATGGAAAACAATCACCTACCTACCAAGTTTCAATAAAATCAAAGAAAATAATAATAATAATAATAATAATAATAATAATAATAATAATAATAATAGCAAGAGTCACTAAAACGGTGAAGAAATCCACAATGGTATAAATGTAAATATATACATTTTTAATATGTATTAATATTTACACCAGTGTAGATTTCTTCACCAATAATAATAATAATAATAATAATAATAATAATAATAACAACATGCAGCATAGTTACTGATAGTAATAATCATCACTTGTAATAAAATGCTTTTGTGTATCTATATATTTTCTGTAACAGATGTAATCTGTTAGCAATGGAATATTAAATGATCGAGTTTCAGCTTTCAAACTCTTCGTAAACTAAATATATATATATATATATATATATATATATATATATATATATATAAATAATATTTATCAACCCTCAAAAGGCCTACCTAGCAGGTTTCATCGAAGTTCATAATTGACCTTTCAAAATGGCGTATGGGCAAATTCATTAACTTAATGGGTATATACGAGTGTGTGTATGTATATACACATATATTTATGTACGTAGTATATATGTATGTATATAACTATATATATATATATATATATATATATATATATATATATATATATATATATATATATATATATATATATATATATACATATATATACATATATATATATATATATATATATATATATATATATATATATATATATATATATATATATATATATATATATATATATATATATATATATATATATATATATATATATATATATATATATATATGTAACCCCCCCTTGGAAACAGACTCAATATTCCGTGTAGGAATACTTCGTAACGTACTTATTTGCGGTCTAACTCCAGAGGGCAATGGAATTTCGACCCTGGTCTCACTCCCTGAACACTCCCCTTTAGGTCCCACACACCTTTTTCTCTCAGCGAGTCTTTCACGCGTCCCCTCTCTCTCTCTCTCGAATGTCACAAAGATCTCTTTCTCTCTCTCTCGGCGTTCGCCTCACGCATTCTCTTTCTCTTGCATTCCACATTAAAGAAATGAAATGGATCATCTAAGGAAACGCAATCTTTCCTACAAAAATAGATTTATTATTTAAAGCAACCCAACAAGTAATGAATAAACAAAGCAAAGATTAAAATGCATCATAAATGAAATTATCAAGTAAAAAAACACCTAACTCAAGATTTAGTCTCAGTCCAACTAAAAATCTGATTGTGGCTAATAGCCTGCAAATTCAAAAACTCTCACATACTCTATCTTAGACACTGTAGTCTAGTCTCAAAAGTCTACCACATGAAAAATTTAGACATTGCAAGGTTTGCATCTGTCTTTCTATAATCACACCACCATGATAACATCATGTCACACAATGTCATCACCACAACAATGTTCTCACCACAATGTTCCCACCACCGACATCTGTCGAAAGAATTAGGCACAAATAATAATCTCCCAAAAATATGCAAGTGCAAAACATAATAATGAAAAGTCTAAAATGCATGAGTAAATAGCCTACTGGTAAATAGAACACAATAAAATAGAATATTGAAATGGTAAAGGGTTATGTTCACTTCCCACACAAGTTCAAAAATGTCTTGGAACATGGTAAAAAACATAAGTTCACAATTCACACAGAAAAACGAAGAGTCTGAACTGTACCTTATTCTGCCAGTTCTAAGAGATTGCAACACTCAAAGATAATGTCTTGACGATCTCGCTCTAGCTTCGCTAATGAACGATCGGACTAATTTTTGGGCAGAATTAGACACAAAATCTAGATTTTCTAACGTATGAACTTATGTACCCACATACCAACTCGGTTATATGACTCGCATACCAGAGCCAATATTGTGTGTTCATCAAACAAACGACTGAAGTAACCAAACTATTTGCTGAATGCAACGATTTGCAACTGTCTGTCTTGACCTACTACCATCTTGCAGCAACTTCTCTTCCATCACACCTTATAACACAGTAATGTTAAAACGGCCATATTTTTCTAAAATAGTGCTTGGCCACCCCATAAGAGCGTCTCGCTCTCTTAATGGCGAACCAAAATAAAAGCAAATATATAAAACATAACAAATAGAGCTATGCTCAATTAGCAATGTCTACTGAACTGCAGTTTTAAGTACTGCTCTCATGAAGTACTTGCAAAGTCACTGGGGTCATTTTCTTAGAGCCCTTGCAATTAGTCTTACAAGCACAAATAAGCTTGACTACTCCCACAACGAGAATTATCAGTAGAATAGCCACTAGAATTATCAAGATGGATGGCATAAAATATTGCTGATACTCGACCATCAACGGATCATCGTCTTCTTCTAACGGTGGAACAGTTATCGGCACCCCTGTTGCAGGTACTGGAACTACATCATGATCATTATGCATATGACGCATGAATATCTTCTCGGAACTATTGAACACAGCACGGCTAAGTACGGGGAAGTCTGTGGACAATACTCTGCAAGAAGCGTCAAACAGCTTGGATCCTTGAAGATTGAAGGACGTCGACTTGTTACCTCGGCACATCGTCGTAACAGGACATTCTTTGCAGTATATGGCGGTAAGAGTTCTGGTGGTGATCATGTGGTATTCATGTGGAAACAGTATAAAGTCACATTCTGTCGGAGTCTGTCTATGAACTAATGATAATTCACAACCACCCACAGATACAACTCGCAATTGGAAAATATTACTGTCACACACATACTTCTCCCTAACCAAGGTACAACCTGTCTTATAATCAACTCCCGAACCTTGATATTGATCTCCCAAAATGAACATGGTCTCTAATCCATTCCATGTCACTACTAAGTCTCCAAAAGCACTCGGAAAAGGTCTAATAATAAAACTAAGAGAAGGCTTCATTGTACTGACAGGAACATATACTATTAATCCCCGATCAGACAATCTCACCCTCAAAACATTATAATATAAATACAAATCTCCTCCCGTGAACAATACTTTCGCCCCATGTAGATAAGCGGAATTCCTTAGAACGTTTTCTAAGTATCCTAAAGGTAATATATCACCATACACACGACCATCTGCTGCAGCAATAATTGCTTTTATCTGCATTTGCACTTCTGTCCTTAGGGAATCAGTTTCTTTCTCATTATTAAGAAAAGTATGTTGGATCGTAAGAAGTGCTATTGTCACACCAAGATCTTCTTTCAAACCTTCTACTGTAACTGACAAATCATTCAAAGAATGTCTCATTGTTTCAAAACTACTTCTCAACTTCTCATTACTTTCTTGCAATTTATTTAACTGTTTCCCCTGAGCTATTAAGTCTCTTTGCACTTCTGCTACTTTGACTAAACTTCCAATGGACATCGCTCCAATCGCAGCAATCACGCCAACACCTAAAAGAACTAAAGGTGCTGCTCTTTTACTTCTCCTATTCTGTATAGAAGGTGAATTTTCTGGAGTAACGTCAGGAATCCATTCTAACGTTTTATCTATCCCTTTATCAACTCTATCTAATGTTATTCTTATTTCTCTCATTAATCTACTTAAAGAGACTGGTAAAGTTCTGTTATTCTCTACTTCATCTAAAATGAACACGAGACAAAAAAAAAAGAAAAAAGAAAAAAACAATAAATATTATATACAGTATATACAAATATCAACCCATTTATCCCTCAAACTATATACAAATGTTCCATTACATTCCAACTTTCTTTAATTTTGAAATATGAGTTAATTTCGTCGCACCAGTATTTACATCTTTTACTACAAATCTATTCCCTTTTTTGATCTCTACAATCTCAAAAGGTCCATGGAACTTTGGACTTAATTTATAATTCGGATCATTCCGAACATTCACTTTAACAAACACTATCACCCATAGAAAAAGCTACTCCCCGCGATTTCGCGTTACTTTTCTCTACCATTGCGCGCGAACTAAGTTCAAGTTCTTTACTGATACGCGCAAATCTTTCTCTCGCTGTATTTATCAACCAAGTAACCATAACATCGCCCTTAACTCGCTCTGGTAACAAATCAAAAGGTCCTTTCAACTTGTACCCATACAAAACTTCTGCTGGAGATATCTTAATTATGTCATTCACCATAGTGTTGATACTATATCGCACTTCATCCAAAGATCTGTCCCAATGTGTATCGGAACCGCCCGCTGTCATGCGTAAAGCTTCGATTATTTTCCGATTCGCCCTCTCACATAACCCGTTCGCTTCTGGTCTATACGGGATTATAGATACTTTCTTTACTCCCAGTAAATTAGCAAGACCGTCTAAAGTCTTATTAATAAATTCCCTACCATTGTCTGTGATCAGACATTCAGGAACACCATATCTACAAATTATCCCCTTAAAGAACGCTATAGCCACTTCCTCAGCTGACTTGTATTTCAGTGGGAAAATCTCGACAAAAAGAGTTAACTCGTCAACAATTACTAATAGATGTGTATATCCATAAGCAGATTCTGAGAAGTTACCCAGAATATCCATATGCACTCTCTGAAACGTCGTATTTGGTATGGTATATGAACCCAAACGACACGACACCGTCGTCGCCGGCTTATTCGCATTGCAAACAGCGCAACTCTTCACAAAGGCCTCCACCGCGGAAAACATATTTTTCCAAAAGAACTTTGACCTGACGTTTTTATACGTCTTGTCCACACCTAAATTAGGAGAACCAAATTTACAATGTACAATGTCTAGAACTTGTGGTACTAGACTCTCTGGCACGATGATTTGTGTAATTTCACCCATGCTTAGAGTACTTCGCAAGTTATACTTAACTTTCCTAACTAATAAATTATTCTCCAATTCTAGTCCAGAAAAAGGCAACTTATACCCTTTCTTCGGTGGAACTCCCCTGAGAAATGCCTTAGCATCTGATAGTAATTTATCTTCATCTTGCTTCTCTTCTAGCAAAGGTATGTCCCAAGTGATATTTTCACCAGTAACATAACACACAACTTTTCCCTCAACATCACGAACAACAATCTCTTCCGAGACTGCCGACTCACTATTTCTCCCCGAAGTATGCACTGTAGGAACGTGTATGTCCTCTACATGCGATATCTCAGAACTACTAGTATCCGAGACATGAGATACCAAATGTCTACGCTCGTCTCCCACATAGGATTCGGTATGTACTTCCTCATCCTCAACCGGAAAATATCTGCTCAATGCATCTGCAACCACATTATGCTTACCTTCAATGTATTTGAGGCTTGCATCAAAATCTCTCAATGTCAAAAACCAACGTGCTCTCTTGGGCGATAAATTTGGCTTATTAAAAAGCTCAAGCAACGGTTGATGATCTGTAAAAATCTCAACTTTATTTCCCAACAACAACATCTTGAAATGAACAAGGCTAGAGACGACTGCGAAAGTCTCCTTGTCCACAACTGACACCAGCCTTTCGTTACTACCACGCGTTTTGAACTTTCTGCTATAAAAAGCAATTGGGTGTAATTTTCCCTCAAATTTCTGCATCAAACACGCACCTATACCTTCTTGACTCACGTCAGTCACCAAGGTGAACGGTTGACTAAAATCTGGATACTTCAAAACAGGTGGGTTTACTAAAGCATTCTTAAGCTTCTCAAAAGCTAATTGCTGACTGTCACCCCAAACAAATTTAACGTCTTCTGCTAATAGATCTGGCAATGGAGACGTTATTGTAGAAAAATTCCGCACAAAACGGCGAAAGAAACCCGACATACCTAGGAATGAACGAACCTGATTCCTGGTTTTGGGAACTGGAAAACTCACGATAGCTTTGACTTTGTCATCATTCACTCTGACTCCTTCTTTAGAGATAACATGACCTAGGTAAACAATTTCTTTCTTCAGAAACTCACATTTAGCCAATTTGACTTTTAATCCAGCGAACCTTAATCGCTTGAGGACTTCTTTTAACACCTTTAGATGTTCTTCGATTGTATCTGTGCATATGAGAATGTCATCCATGTACACAAACACCGACTTTCCTAATAAACCGTGAAGTATTGTGTTAACCAGTCTAGTAAATGTTATTGGGGACCCTTGTAATCCAAAAGGCATCCTATTAAACTCGTAATGTCCCTTTGGTATAGAAAATGCTGTAAATTTACGACTATTCTCGCTAAGAGGAACTTGCAAAAATCCTTGCATAAGATCTATATCTATAGACGAATATATATTCTTGCCACCGATCTCAACAAACAAATCAGTTAAACAGGCTACAGGGTATCTATCTGGGCATGTCTTTTCGCTCAATTTACGAAAGTCTACGCAAACTCTGATGCTACCGTCTTTCTTTGGGACCGCTAGTAAAGGAAAATTAAAAGGTGAAGAGCTTGCCCTAATAATATCTTCCGACTCCCACTTCTGAACTTCTTTTTCTACTTCTTCTCTGATCTTAAAAGGAATTCGATACGCTGGAATATATATGGGATTTGTACCTTTCTCTAGGCGGATTGAATGTTCTAAAACATCTGTAACTCCTAATTTATCTCCCTTCAAAGCAATAATATCTAAATATTCTTTCAACACTTTCTCTACTTTATCTGAATACTCAGAATAATCAGCTTTAGCCAAATGTTCGTGAAGAACTTGACTTCTGAATTGTAGCTCTTCGCTGGGAAACATGTTACCGTCTCCACAAAAACTCACTATCTTATGTTCTTCCTTAAACTCTTCAAAATCAATTACGTAAGTACCCTTGTGATATTTTTTCACTGAGTTTTGATAGCTTACTAATTCTACTGTAGTTACGCCTGCGACTGAAACTTCATTTACTGACACCGTACTCACAACGTCTTTGAATTTCTCGGTTCCCTCAACAACGCATACTTGAGAAGGAAACTTTTTCTCTTTCACCGACACTTTAATCAATGTAGGAACTCGCGGGTGCAATTCAATATCTTCTAACAAAAATCCTTTGAAAGACTTTTGCGGAATGTCTTCATTCTCTAATGAATGTGTTACACATGTCGCAGTCTGCGTCTTGGGTTTCTCACAAGTTTTTTCCATGTGTCTATATGGAACAAAACAACCTGGCTCACCTATTGTAATCCCCTGAATTACCGTAAGAATATTGATGTTGTGTCACATACAAGAAGGGTGTCCTAGCAAAACCATTTCACCTAAGGCTAATCCTTCTATGACCAAAAATGGTTCTACTATTGTCTTTCCGCCGATACAAAGCGTAAGAGATGACGAACCTAAGATATTCAATTTCCTCGCTTGTACGTCACACACTGTCTCATTAGTAGGGACTAATTTACACTCTGGAAATTTCGAGTGAAAAAAATCAGCATCTATTAGGTTAACTGAGCTACCAGAATCAATGAAGATAGAAATTTCAATGCCATTAGAAAATCCACGTACAATCGGCCTAGGTTCTGGTGACTCTAAGACCTGATTGCTCATTATCCTGTGTCCATCTTCGAACTTATCTTGTGAAAATTTTGATGTTCGTTTGTGTACCTAGAACTTGCATCATGTGAAATTCTTCTGTCATATCTATTAAAACTACCCCGTGTTTTCCCTGAATATTCTCTCTTCTTTGTGGCTGGGCAAAATCTCCACCCATGGTCTGAAGATTTGCAAGCTGAACAATATCTCACTCTGCAATTTGACTTACTATGTCCTATTTTGTCACAATTAAAACAACGAATTGTTGTTACTGATCTCTCTGAGGTTTTCTTCGATTCCACCCGCGCACATGATTTCACTCCTACATCGTTTCCTAGATTTGAGGAATTTGCATTATTCTGTGGTTTTGAAACTGTTGCTGAAATTTTAGCACCTCCCTTCACAAAACTACTGTTCAGCATTGGGCATTTTGATAGATTTTTGTTAATCTGTGCAAACAAAAAGGATTCATCTGTATCCTGATCAATTATTGTATCAAAACTATCTGTAATTATATCTGGGACTGACGTTAAAAGGCAAGCAAAGTGTATCAGTTTTTCAAAATTATCTAAGGAGATATTATTTCCATTTACCCATGGAGAGTTTATCATAGATTTCTTTATCTCACCTACTGCATCGAATAAACGAGCACTGTACGCGATTAATGAATCGTTACCCTTCCTAGTTCTGATAAGCGCTCGTAAATTCCGAACAACGCATTCGCGGTCAATCCCACTATCGAGGTACGTAAAAATTCCTGAAGTTCTTTCCAAGTTTTACACTTTCTGAACCCGAAACCGCGTGCTCGTTCTCCAATGTCCCCTTTGTCTAGATCCAGGAAAGCCTTCGCTTCTCTTAAAGCATCAGCGCCACCCGTAATCTTCCTAGAATTCAGATAATTATCTACTGATTCAATAAATGTCTCCACATTTTGAGTTAATTTCCCATCAACTAGGCCCTTAAAATTTGTAATGCCTGCATTAAAGTTCGTGAGCCTGTGACTTACAATTGACTGCGACGTCCCTGCGTCTGAGTCTGCCATTTTGTGAGATATCACTCTTCCCGATCTTAACAACATAAAATGAAACAAAAAGAAAACGAGAGAAAGGCGAAAGTTAGCCCTCTCCTAAAAAAGAAGAACAGAAAACGTGTAACTTATCACTCTGCTAACAGAAAACGGAGCTCTGTGCAACTAGTGACGTCACCATCTCGAAGACAAAAAAAAACGATGATTTTGTAGACTCATCATCCCCATAATTAACTCACAATCGCCACTAATCACACTTCTTTGGGTATTTTCTTAACCCCAAATTGCTTTACATATCACCCAGATCTATTTTCACAATTCCCCACTCCCGAATATTTAGATAGAAACAAAAAAAAATCACCGTGTTAAACACGTAATCTGATATCCCGTCACATCACATGCGCTTCTTAAGACTGACCATTCATTTCTGCCCGAGGCTAGTCTGTGCCTTGGGCATCAACGTTATCAATTAGTGTATTTTAAAAAATCGAATTAAAGCTTCACCCTGTCACTAAATTAAACTTCTGCCGCTGCTATCCTATTTTCAACCGCTGCCACCATTTTAATCTGTAACCCCCCCCCCCCCCCCTGGAAACAGACTCAATATTCCGTGTAGGAATACTTCGTAACGTACCGATTTGCGGTCTAACTCCAGAGGGCAATGGAATTTCGACCCTTGGTCTCACTCCCTGAACACCCCCCCTTAGGTCCCACACACCTTTTTCTCTCAGCGAGTCTTTCACGCATCCCCCCTCTCTCTCTCTCAAATGTCACAAAGATCTCTTTCTCTCTCTCTCGGCGTTCGCCTCACGCATTCTCTTTCTCTTGAATTCCACATTAAAGAAATGAAATGGATCATCTAAGGAAACGCAATCTTTCCTACAAAAATAGATTTATTATTTAAAGCAACCCAACAAGTAATGAATAAACAAAGCAAAGATTAAAATGCATCATAAATGAAATTATCAAGTAAAAAAACATCTAACTCAAGATTTAGTCTCAGTCCAACTAAAAATCTGATTGTGGCTAATAGCCTGCAAATTCAAAAACTCTCACATACTCTATCTTAGACACTGTAGTCTAGTCTCAAAAGTCTACCACATGAAAAATTTAGACATTGCAAGGTTTGCATCTGTCTTTCTATAATCACACCACCATGATAACATCATGTCACACAATGTCATCACCACAACAATGTTTTCACCACAATGTTCCCACCACCGACATCTGTCGAAAGAATTAAGCACAAATAATAATCTCCCAAAAATATGCAAGTGCAAAACATAATAATGAAAGGCTAAAATGCATGAGTAAATAGCCTACTGGTAAATAGAACACAATAAAATAGAATATTGAAATGGTAAAAGGTTATGTTCACTTCCCACACAAGTTCAAAAATGTCTTGGAACATGGTAAAAAACATAAGTTCACAATTCACACAGAAAAACGAAGAGTCTGAACTGTACCTTATTCTGCCAATTCTAAGAGATTGCAACACTCAAAGATAATGTCTTGACGATCTCGCTCTAGTTTCGCTAATGAACGATCGGACTAATTTTTGGGCAGAATTAGACACAAAATCTAGATTTTCTAACGTATGAACTTATGTACCCACATACCAACTCGGTCATATGACTCGCATACCAGAGCCAATCAATATTGTGTGTTCATCAAACAAACGGCTGAAGTAACCAAACTATTTGCTGAATGCAACGATTTGCAACTGTCTGTCTTGACCTACTACCATCTTGCAGCAACTTCTCTTCCATCACACCTTATAACACAGTAATGTTAAAACGGCCATATTTTTCTAATATATATATATATATATATATATATATATATATATATATATATATATATATATATATATATATATATATGTGTATATATATATATATATATATATATATATATATATATATATATATATATATATATATATATATATATATATATATATATTCATGTGTGTGTGTTTGTGGTGTGTGTGTATGTGTGTGTTTGTGGTGCATCTAAAATGTTTACTCATTGCTAAGTATCACATTAAGACAATCATACAGTTTTAATTACCTTAAAGAAGATTTTTCAGCGTCTAGAACGCATTTTTTTCTTTTTTGGGTACTTACCTTCTCAGCCTTCATCGCAAACTTATTCCTTTATTTGGCAGGAAAGTCTGTAGCCAAACGGCGGCATCTTCCAAAGGGGCTCGTTTTGTTCTTCCTCACTCTCTCCTGCCTGAGGAAGGGAGTCTATCTATCTGTGCTTTGCTTCTCAAATCATGGTGATAGAAAGTATCAGTCAAGATCTGAAACAAACAGAAATGGATATAATCCTTATTTCAGTACAATAAGCTGTAAAGTAATGATGACCGAATTAATGAATAGTGAACAAGAGTTTGAGAATTTCTGTCACAGGTTTTAGTCTCACATGTAAAAAATTAGCTTTTATATGAGAATTTATGATAAACTATTTGAGGATCTTTTCTTTCTACTTTAGTTTGATGTTCACTATAAAATCTTTTATGTGTACATTAATATTATTTCATATATAAGGAAACACATCATCCCTGGTGATCCCATAAGAGGTGAAAATATCCACTATTACTCGTATGTTGATATAATAATATTCTCTCTGATGAGGAAGCTTTCGCCAACCTGGTCATTTGGACTCTTCAGTCCCAAAGAGCAACAGAACTTGACTGTCCTTTTCAGGGACCGCGAGTCGTCATTTTCTCTAATATCTTTCAGACTCATCATTTGATCGAAATGGTGCTTTGACACAGTGTACAAGACACCTCCCGCTAATTTTTGGTTATAGAGCACTGTCAAATGGTGTTAGTTAAGGCGTTTACTCTTGACTTTTAAAGGCAAAGTCGCATGAGTCAGCTGGACTAATCTAAGCAATCGAACGTCCCCCGCTATCCCCCATCCCTTTCCTCTCCTTTCCTCCCTCTCTCTGGCTCTTTTGTTTTTATCGCTATTTTTCTCATCTCTTCCGCCAATACTTCTCTGTAATTTACAATATACAATAAAATACTGTTTTCCATGATATTTCTCAATACCAGCAGATAAATGGAGAGTTCGTAATGAAAAGGAAAGAGACGTTTAACCTAACGACCATAATAAGGGTTGATTTTTCCCAACGTTTACTGTTAACAGCATCCTTGGCGTGTCAAGTAATAGGAAATGGAATATAAGATTCAGGCCAAAGGCCAAGCACTGGGACCTATGGGGGCACTCAGCGGTGGAAAGGAAATTGAGAGTAGGTAGGTTTGAAAGGTGTTGCAGGAGGAAAACCTCAAAGCAGTTGCACTATGAAATAATTGTTGGGGAAGGTGAATAGCAAGATGGAAGAAAGATGATATGAATGGAGGTACAGTAAAAGGAATGAAAGAGGTTGCAGCTAGGAGCCGAAGGGACGCTGCAAGAGCCTAAAGTAATGCCTACAGTACAATGCATGAGGTGCACTGACGGCACTATTCCCTACGGGGGTTGTGTGTGGGCTGCAGCACTTGCAGTGTACTGTAAGTAGCCCACTCACGGCGTCATTGATGCAGCCGGATTTTTCATCGCTGTCATGGCCGCCATGTTATTTTTTCCGCGTCGTTGCAGAAATGCATTTGTAATAGGACTCCTAACCTTATACAAAATTATACAAAATGGAGAAAGCTTATACTAAATTAATCTCAATAGGGAAGTGAATCTCCATAACACACACACGCAAAAAGCACAGGCATATTGGTCAATCAGTCAGTCAGTATATCTATCTCTCTATCATATCTTTACTTTGTATCGATCATGCCCTTGGAGTGTATGTGTGTGTGTGTGTATATATATATATATGTATATATATATATATATATATATATATATATATATATATATATATATATATATATATATATATATATATATATATATATATATATATATATATATATATATATATAACAGAGCCTCACCATTATCCAATCAATAATTGCTACTCTCGTTTTAGTAATGAGGTCACTATCTATGCAAAATATATATTTATAAAACAAAATTTGTGATATTCGTTCATTTTCTACGGCTGCTTAACAGATTATGATTATATTATTATTATTTTTACTGCATGCTTCTGTACATATTCTGCCCACTGGCCTTAAGATCGCGTTGCAGACGTCATGGGAATTAAGACGAGATCAGAGCGTTCACTTGTACAGAGCAACCCGGGTCCTGGGACAGACACCCCCCCAACCCGCTACACCAGCAGGCACACCGACACTCAGCGCCACACCAAGTGTCTTTGACGGTTTTGCCGTTGGTGCCATTCGCCGTTATGTACTTGGTGAGTTTTGTAAGTAACATACCTTCACCATCATCACTCTGACGGAAGACTTCCGGAAAAACGACATCACCCCTACTGAAAGCTCAGAAGCAGCGGCGCGGTGTGGCGATACTACACAACAGGAGTTTCGCCCTAAGACTCGCAGCAGAAAATGTATGTAAGAAAGGAGTCCCTTGATATCGTATGCTGGCGCATTGGAAGCTCTCTGAGCACTCAACGAATATCATCGGAAGGAGGGGGCAGACACAGGTGGTATATGTTGATGAAACGTGGTTTACCACGAGGATCCATCCCCCCAGCAGGGAATGGCTGGATGCCTCACAGTGCCAAGCTAACTACTGTAGGCGTACAGTCGTCAGGTCCCGCCTGGAGAAGGGGAGCGCTTTGTGGTTGTTGCCGTGGGCACAGACAGCTGACGGTTTCGTCGAGGACGAATTTTTGTGCTTCCCAGCAAAAAACAAAACTGGCGACGACCACCACGGAGAAATGAACAATAACCTCTTCGTCAGTTGGCTGACGTCGCAGCTCCTTCCAGCATTGCTGGTGCTCGACGATGCTCCCTACAACAACCAGTTGAGTGAGGAAAGTCGCTGTCCTACCACCTCCAACATCAGAGCGGAGATCGTGACATGGTTGACGTGCCGTCAGATACCATTCCCGTCACGAATCCGGGTAAAAAAAGTCACAGAAAAAGTCGCAGGGAAAAAAGTCACAGAAAAAAAAGTCACATTAATCTTAACTAGATAGTGACCTCCAAGGGTTTTAACACGGTATGTATCCACCTTTGCGGCGTGTTTAGTACAAGCCCGTTGGGGATGACCGTGAAAACGTAAACAAAAGACTGCAAATATCACAAAGATAATGACCCCCAAGAAATATTAGTCCTAGATAACGACCCCCGAAAACCCTTGGGGTCACTATCTAGGAAAGATCTGTTTTATTGCTTTAATTGCTTTAATTGCCACCATAAATTATTGTGACTTCTTTTTCCTAGCCAAAATTGTGACTTTTTTCTGTGGCTTTTTTTTTCTGCGGCTTTATTGCCGGCCACCCCCGCCACACGCCCTGAGTTGCTGCAGGTCTGTAAGCAGAACCGTCCACAACCTCTGTACCAGACTGACGCCGCCACCAGCGCATGGGGTCCTGACACCGTCCGGCTGCCACCTGCTCATCCTGAGCTCAACGCCAGTGAGCAGGTCTGGGGATACGTGGAAAAACGGTGGCCGGTAATAAAGTCACAGGGAAAAAGTCAATTTTGGATAGGAAAAAAGTTACATTAATTTATGGTGGGCGGTAATAAAGTCACGGTGAAAAATTCACAATATTTCCTGGGGGTCATTATCTTTATGATATCTAGAGCCTTTTGTTTTTACGGTCATCCTCAATGGGCTTGTACTAAACATGCCACAAAGGTGGATATATACCGGGTTAAAACCCCTGGGTGTCACTATCTAAGAAAGATTAAAGTGACTTTTTTCCTGTAACTTTTTTACCTGTGACTTTTTTTAACTGGATTTGGAAAAACTGTGCGTTCCGCATTGCAGCGGTTCACTTGGGCAGATCTGCAGGCCAGGGTAGAAGAAGCCAAGGTTAGCGCAACGAGAGAGGTGGGGTGGGGGGGTGGTGAAGGCACAGTGAGGCGGTGCAGAGCCTTCGAGGACGAGTACTGGTCAGAGGACGACATTCACAAACCTGTAGGTCCCGTCATTATCAACATCGAGAGTGATGGCGTGGATGATTTGTTCCTCAATAGTGGCGAAAACTGTGAATACAGTTCCTGTGATATTCTCCATTGTTAGCATCTCTTTTCTACCTATGTTGATACTTAATACACGGGAGAGAGAGAGAGAGAGAGAGAGAGAAAGAGAGAGAGAGAGAGATGCCTGTGGAATGATGGAGCATTTTGAGTGATGCTTGCAAAATGTTTGAGAGAGAGAGAGAGAGAGAGAGAGAGAGAGAGAGAGAGAGAGAGAGAGAGAGAGAGAAAGAGAGAGAGAGAGAGATGCCTGTGGAATGATGGAGCATTTTGAGTGATGCTTGCAAAATGTTTGAGAGAGAGAGAGAGAGAGAGAGAGGAGAGAGAGAGAGAGAGAGAGAGAGAGAGAGAGAGAGAGAGAGAGATGCCTGTGGAATGATGGAGCATTTTGAGTGATGCTTGCAAAATGTTTGAGAGAGAGAGAGAGAGAGAGAGAGAGAGAGAGAGAGAGAGAGAGAGAGAGAGAGAGAGAGAGAGAGAGAGATGCCTGTGGAATGATGGAGCATTTTGAGTGATGCTTGCAAAATGTTTGAGAGAGAGAGAGAGAGAGAGAGAGAGAGAGAGAGAGAGAGAGAGAGAGAGAGAGAAGAGAGAGAGAGAGAGAGATGCCTGTGGAATGATGGAGCATTTTGAGTGATGCTTGCAAAATGTTTGAGAGAGAGAGAGAGAGAGAGGAGAGAGAGAGAGAGAGAGAGAGAGAGAGAGAGAGAGAGAGAGAGAGAGAGAGAGAGACGATGCCTGTGGAATGATGGAGTATTTTGAGTGATGCTTCGTAGAATGTTTGAGAGAGAGAGAGAGAGAGAGAAAGAGAGAGAGAGAGAGAGATGCCTGTGGAATGAAGGAGCATTTTGAGTGATGCTTGTAGAATGTTTGAGAGAGAGAGAGAGAGAGAGAGAGAGAGAGAGAGAGAGAGAGAGAGAGAGAGAGAGAGCGATTTCATAATTCCTTTACCACTCTATATGGGAGCGTTAATTAAACCGGGTTGTTGGTTACGCTGTAATTTAATTTTGGCTGCCTTATCTTACCTGGTCGTAGCCAACACGTTGATTCGAGGGGTAAAGGATTTCAGAGATCGTCGTAGTAGGCACATTGTACTGTACTGGGTGAATAGGGTGAAGGTGATACACTCGTTAGCCTACTCCCATTTGTATAACTTGAGAAAATGCAATAACAATAATTAGATGAACACAGAATCTTCAAAAACCAACATATTTATAACATCCAATATTACTCAATATAATATAAAAATAGACAGGAAAGGAGGGGTGGAGACGGGGAGGCCAGGAAAGTGGGTTGAGGGAGGGATGAGGAGGGGAGGGGAGGGGAGGGGGAGGGAGGGAGGTAGGGAGGGACTGGGTGGGAATAAAGGACGTTCGAATGCATAGTTTGGCGATGCTTGGCAACACCATGTAAGTCAAGAGTAAAACACCTTAACTAACACCATTTGACAATGCACTATATTACCAAAAATTAGCGGGCGGTGTCTTGTACACTGCGTCAGAGCACCATTTCGATCAAATAATTGGTTTGAAAGATATTTGAGAAAAAAGGTGACTCGCGGTATCTGAAATGGAGAGTAGATGCATTAGAGAAAATTTGCAGTGAAAAAAAAAAAAAAAACAAGGCAAGTCTGCTTGTGTTCCTTTTTAAGTATTAGCGGAATTACTCGTTAAACTGTTGGAATAGAAACAGAAATATAAAACTTAGGTCCCCAAAAGCCAAGTGCTGGGACCTATGAAGCCATTCAGCGCTGTGAGTAATGTTGAAACAATTGTGGAGAGAGGGTGGAAAGGAAGATAGAAGAAATATGAACGGAGGTACAAGGAAAGGACTGAAAGGGGTTGCAGCTAGGGGCCAAAGGGACGCTGCAAAGAACCTTATGTAAGGCGTAATTGCATCGTGTGATGCGCACTGGTGAATCCACGTAAAATATATTTCTCTAAATACAGAGATCATTTATTTTCTGATCATCGTCTATACTTATTGTAGTGTAACTTTCTTTGAGTAATTGCTATTAATCGATATTGCTTCACGGAAGTGTTGAAAGTCACAGGATATTTAACTTAAGTCTACACTTTTGGTTTTCCTGGACACAGAGTTCATTTTCTTCATTATTAAGTGTCTTATTCTTATTGTACCGTAACTCTCATTAAGTAATTTATAATGAAAGGTCAATTTATCCTGCCAGTGCATTGGCTAATTGCTGAAGTCAATTTTTTCAGTATGTTAATATTTGTTCTATGAGTTTCTCTTGTATTTGGCAGGTTTTAGAAGTAATTTTTCCTGCCAGTTCATTGGCTAATTGCTGAAATAGCTCTAAATGTAACACATTTTTCTGATATTTTGATTTTTGTATTTGGCAGGTTTCAGATCTAATCTGGATTGATGGAAGCCACAAGAATACTGAATTAGAATGGACTGTCAAGCATCACTCCAGCCTGAACAGTTTTCACTCTTTACATCTGGAATTCCGAATTTCACGCAGAAATATCTCGGCCGAACTTCTAAGTTCATCGATGGTGGTCAAACGAAGCTAGGAGTAAATGGTAAGTTTTCGGATACCTTAGAAATTAGTGTCTTTTTTTTTTTTTTTAAAGCCTCCATCCCTCCAGGGGCGGTGTCCCTGAAGGGGTGGATGTAGCCCCCTCGGATATCTTTTGGTGGGTCGTAAGACCTACCAAAAGATTTCCTTGGGGGTGCCTATAAGAACCAACCAAACCTAACCAAACCTAACTCTTCTAACCTGGTAAGGCCACCAATGTGTTTTAGTAGGTTAGTTTTTTTTTGTTTTGTTTATCACGCTAGATAAATGCTGTTAATTAGATCATAACAACGAGAGTAATCTTGTAGCAACGATCTTACCAGGCAATTAGGAGTGAAAATTTACTGAATTTAGGACTCGAATTAGAAAAAAAAATAGAAACTTTTGAGTTGTTTTAAGATGTCGCACTTTTTGAAAATTCGCTTATGTCTTTTGGTAATTAAATAACCTAAAAAAGAGAGTATGATTACTATAAGTCTTTTGGGGCAAAGTGATATCGACAACGAACATTGTTCTCGAAAGCCAGTCTTACAAACTACGTCCGTCCATTAACTATTATCTTGTTGTGACAGTCAAAGGCAACTTGCCTTCTAGTCTTCGTCACTAGAAGGATAAACTAAGATTAAACCTTCATTTTCCTACCGCTAGATTTAAGTATTTGAGGAACGAACGTAATTCCACAAAGGAACAGCAATCAGATAAATTAAGCGTTTAACACCAAGTGGGAATCACATTGTCTGCTCTGAATACCTAACTGTCCAGTTTTTTTTTTTTTTTTTTTTTTGTCTTTTGTTATGAGCTGAGAATTGTTAAGCAAGTCATTGAAATATATTTTTCAAATCCTGACATTCAGTTACAACGGCAAATGTAAATTACTGATGCTAAGTTTTAAAGATGCAGAGAAGTCATCCATTGCTATTCAAGAATTAGATTAGAGTTACTGACGGGGCACAACAGTGACTACTGGAATATATTGTCTATGGAAAGAGTTCTTGGACCTTTTATTTTTATTATTGCTATATATATATATATATATATATATATATTATATATATATATATATATATATAATATAGATATATATATATATATATACATATGGTTTGCCTTAGAAAACAACCTGGTGGATTAAGCAGATGATGCTGCATTATCTACATCTACACTCCTCCTGACTGTAGACATATGACTGTGGATTTTCTTAATAGATTTAGCAAAATTAGTGCACGTCAAAGGACGGGAAATGTATGAGACCTTTAGAAATCTCAAAGTATGTTCACCTGTAGGTCTAGGCTCATAGTACATCGAAGCCCTCTACTCAAAGACCTTCATTGATATTTTTATCTTTTTACAGTCCCACATATTTAAAGCCTTAGATGCTCTTCGCAGATTCACTTTTGAGAAGCATATCCTTTAGTCTCTTGATCAGTTGCTTAAAAAATGGTTTTTGATAATTGCAAGAGTCTGGAAAACAATCGCTGTTTTTTTTTCTTTTATTGTGCTGTGCTTTGAAATATTGCTACCTAGTTCCGTCTTCATCAGCTCACTCTCCCCCTAAGGGGGGTAGTGCCATCAGCGCACCTCACATGCGGTGCACTGTAGGCGTTACTTAAGGCTCTTTGCAGTGTCCCTTCTGCGCATAGCTGCAACACTTTTATTCCTTTTACTGTACCATCGTACCCCTTTCATATTCTCTTTCTTCCATCTTACTTTCCACATTCTCAAAAGAGTTGGTTCGTAGTGTAACTACGAGGTTTTCCTCGTGTTACACCTTTAATACCTTTTTGTTTTTAGCTTCCTTTCTAGGCTGAATGACCTCATAGGTCCCAGCGCTTGGTCTTTGGCCTAGATTTTATATTCCATTCTATTCCATCAGGTCACTCTCATATAAATTTTCGGATATAAATCTCTGGCCTTCCGTTCGATGCCCTCATTGTGCAAGAGCTATAAAATGTTTCTTATTTCTGATCATTCTTTGCCTGCAGATCCAAACTATACCATCCAGCATACAGCACTGGACAGGGAGTTGATTCTATAGGTCTCACCTTTTCTTTATGTGAGGTTCAGTACCACAGATTTCTTGATATGAGTTTCAGTTATGACGAAATTATGGGATGACCTTCCTAATATTAGGGTTGAATAATTGGATTACAGAATTTCAAAGCAGGTTTTAAAAGCATTATTACTAAAGATGTTTCGCTGAGCAGTCTCCCTGTTCAGCACCACAGATTTCTTGAGGTCAGTTTCAGTCTGACGAAATTATGAAAAGACCTTCTTAGTCACAGAGTTGAGTAAGTGTAAAAGCATTATTACTGAATAGGTTCACTGAAGTGCCTCCCTGAGGATGTGCAATTAGAACCTCTAAAGATCAGGCGAACTTGCAATACATTAATACCCTAAAAGAATATGCCTTGTATTTTAATAATTTATTGTTATTCCTGCCTATTTATTATTAGTTTATTGATCCATCACCTCTTTTTATTTTCTAATGATTGGTCTCTTCTTTGTTTTATTTCCTACGGTCTTCTGTAACTTCTTTCAAATGAACGCCTTATTCTTTGGAAGCTTGAATTTCAAGTCAGTGGGGCCCTGTAGGCTTGTTCCATATGAACAGGGGCTTTTCTAATAATAATAATAATAATAATTATAATAATATCCAGTCTCATTTGACTCTGTAATATTTTTGTCCTGTTAGGTGTCCATTGTTTTTTTCTGACAAGTTTCATAATGTTTACTTTTCCATTTCATTTTCCCGCAACTGAGTTGTTTTACCTAATGGAGCCCTTGGGCTTTATAAGCATCCTCCCCATAGGGGGGATAGTGCCGTCAGTGCTCCTCATGCAGTACACTGTAAGCATTGCTTAAGGTTCTTTGCAGTGTCCCTTCGGCCCCTAGCCGTAACCCCTATCTTTCTTATTATTATGCCTCCGTTCATGTTCTTTTTGTTCCATCGTCATTTCCCACCCTCTCCTAATAATTGATTCATAGAGCACTTGCTAGGTTTTCCTCCTGTGACACCTTTAGAACCTCCTTACTGTTAGTTTCAGTTTCAGCGCTGAATAACTTCACAGGTCCCAGCGCTTGGCCTTGCCCTAAATTCTATATTCTGTTTTTTTTAAAGCATTCTGGTTCTCCAGGTAGAGTTAAGCTTGGCTAATAACGATGATATGGGTAGTGGCTCTCGTTTAAAGAGAGCTCTCTAAATATTATTGCTGCACTGCAGACGTGCTTCTTCTAATTAACTGCTTCTCTTTTTCTTAGAATCTGCTTCTCATCATCAGGAAATTAAGGAAGGGTGTGGGTGAAACATAGGCCACGGTCCATCTGAACAATGGGTAAGTAAGGAGAGAGAGAGAGAGAGAGAGAGAGAGAGAGAGAGAGAGAGAGAGAGAGAGAGAGAGAGAGAGAGAGTTCTCGTGAAGAATGTTGAAATCGCAACGTACATTTGTGTACTATATTTACGTAACTCTTAGAGTTCCTATTGAGTGAAAAGTCACCGCTCATATATTTATGTGCAGGAAACCTTTACACCCACTTTATAAAATAATTTTTGACTCATACCGCGAACGAACCTCGGTTTCCCGAGTGACAGGTCAGTCGGCACTGCCTTGGCCTGTCATTCGAGAGACTGAGGTTCGTTCCCGATGAGTCAGAAATTTGTTTTCTGTGAAGCACATGTTCATATGTTCATTATAGCCATCATATTTTATAATATGTCTGTCTATCTCTCTGTTTATATGTATATGTATATGTATATATATATATATATATATATATATATATATATATATAATAGATATATATATATATATATATATATATATATTAACAAAAACCCATGGCGGACTAAAGACACTCTTGAAATATGACTTACACTGGAGTGATAGAAAGTAAATTCATTACATTACACATTTAAAACGAAAAGAGCAAAACTAAAAAACGGGGCAGAGGAGTTTAGTACATTAAATAACGGTAGAAAAAATGAAGTTCTGAACTCAACAGACTTACACGCAATAATGTACTCTCTGAATAATTTAGATTTTTAAAGGACCGCAAAAATTTTAA